>VXAV01003645.1:25752-38358 GCA_013399715.1 Alectura lathami
ATAAATAAGCGTATGTATGCTGAACTATCTGTAACACAGCTCTCCGTATTACCGCATTCTTCACATTTTCTCCTTTCTCAGTTCAGTACGTTGGAAGAGGAAAACAAGTAAGAGCTAAATAATTCCTTCTACATCAAAGACAGAAACGACTAATGTATTACTAAATTACTGACTGTGATATTTTTATTACTTTCAAAAAACTTGCACACTTCCTCTTTGTCAAGAACATCTCTACATATAGCTCAGAAGAAACAGACAAGTTATTTAAGTGTATAACTTACACACATATGACACCCAAAGGGCCACAGATGCAAGTTGTTTAACAATGTTTTTTGGATTAAAAAAATTACATGAAAAAAATGTTACACTGCATGAAATATCCCAGGAAATGGAGGGAAAAAGAAGGAGTGAAAGGAAGTACAGTAAAATGAAATTAAGTGCTATTGCAAACTAGGGAAAATGATGTGTAAAAGCTGTCATTTCTTACTGTCTTACACTTATTTTCTCATCCTATCCCCTCTACATTTACTGCATTTGCTGTAACAAGGCTTCCCACATACTGCAACAGGAAATAAGAGTGATCATTATGTAATCACTACGTGCAGAAAATAGTTTTAAAAGTATTCAGGACTCTTACCACTCATGAAAAAAATATGTCAGAGAAAGCTTTCATTTCCACCTTTCATGTTCTGTTTAACCTCTGAGTGTTTCAGCTTAATCACAATACGTACACCCTTCCCACCTTTCTACAACAGATGGCATTTTCCTCCATTCCTTCTTCATTTGTTAGGTATGCCTCTTATTCTTCAAATGATACCTAAGGTTTTGGATTACAGAAATGAGTTTCCATTTGAGTTACGTTACATACATGCTGTAATCAAGAGTCCAGCAAACACGGTAGCATCTGCACCGTTAAGAGTCCTACACCAGTACACGCTTAAAACTCATTTTCTTCAAGTAGAACGGAGACATGCAGCTGAGAAGCAAGCAAAAATTTAAGTGCTACTGTGAAGCAGTCACTTCTGCTCAGAGATTACATCTTGAACCTGCAACAGCTCTTGCAACTGTTTGGTCTGTATCTCCTGCTGCAGTTACAAGAGCTTTTATAATTACATACACATACCCAAACCAATTATTTTCTATCATTGCTGGCACAAAACTTCTGCATTTGTCCTTTCTACCATGGCCATAAAGAGGTGCCTGTATCAGGTCCTCACAGTCAAGACCAAAGAAAGGCTAGCTTCATTCATTCATTAGAATGCTTCTAGTTTCACCTGATTCTCAGGGAAAGCAGACTTGCTTTTCTACTTACAGCTAATACACTACACAAAAAAAATGAACACTTCAGAGTGTCACGGTGACTTACACATCCCACAGTTTGACATGTGCCTGAATCTTGCGATATTGTAAAGCAATCTCCGATGAGCACATTAATTTTTCTTCTGAATTTAACCTTCCTTATTGGAAGGCAGTCTTGCTCAGATTGGATTGGTCTATTGTTCTAAGAACTAGAGGTATTGCATAGCTGATGTTCAGTAGCTCAACTGTCTTAGAAAACGAGGCTAACCTACTCTGAAACTTTCAATACTCTAGGACAATTACACTTAAACTTCCTGAACTAGACAAAACTACTCAGGATATTGGCTATGAATTCCATGACAGAGATACCTAATGCTCCATAACATCACAGTGGACTAATAGATGAAATATCATCCAAAAAGTTAAGACTTATCCCATGTTCCAACTGCTCCTCCAAAATATTCTGCCAACACACAAAGCAGGACATATTCTTTTGTATTTAGCAGTCTATGGAGAGATGAGCATATCTGCTGATAAACTTGTAGCACTATGAAGTCACACGTAGTTATCTTCCCCTGCTTGTCATGTGCAGCTTTTTTGCTCACCTAAATGTAGATTAAGGACTCAACAAACTCTAATATTTTGCTTGAAAGTGGAAAATAGACTGCTAAGTCAACTGAGGATGGATTGTTTTCTCTCTGTTTTGCATTTACTTCTGAGTCACACCATTTCTTCTCCAATCAGGTAACAGCAAAGATTTCTCACTGGGAGCAGTATCATTTAATTTGTTGCCTTGTTAACAAAAAGAACTTCTATAAACCTTATCATCTTCTGCAATGAACACCTTACCGTAAATTAACATACTTATTACTGTTGAGTTGAAAGGAGAAAATCAGCCTGTCTCAGAGTTCCAAGCTAAGGCAACTGTTCATTCCAGCAGAAGCCTGTGGATTTGTAGCTTCTTTTGCACTCCCACTCCTCCATCAAACAGCAGCAAAACAAAAAGTCAAGCAAATACACCCAACAGAAAATGCAACTACATGCTTCACAGAATGTCACATATGAACTCACCACATTTAAAAATACCTACTGAGAGGCATACTGAAATAGTTAATTCCATTGTAAAGTGAAACAGTAATGTCAATAAAGCAGCATTACGGGCCAATCATTTGGGAACAATTATTTTAAAGCTGAATAGCCTTCCCCATCCCAGAAGAGCAAGGATAATGGAATGTTATCTCCCCAAAGCCTAGTCATTGTAAACAACTATCTAAACTTTTTGAATTTGAAAGCTGTACAAACACACTGCAATCAGAGTTACTATAACTGATAGAAAGTCTTTGTTTAAATAATCTACAAAATGTCAATGTAATACAAATACGATAAAGAGGAGTTCTTAATAACACAACCTTTGTATTTACAGTATTCTCAACAGCACTTAAATCTGCATTGGAGATACAAAGGGCACGTTTTTTCTTAGGCTGACAGCATGCTTAGTTCTCTCATTTACACCACATTGCAATAACATAAAGACGGGTTTACCATTAATCCAGGTTTTACTACAAAGCATCCCGTTATTTCTCTGTCAAACACTGGCAAGAGTGCCAAATGTCTGTCATCCAATTCAGAGGATTAAGTCTTCTTTTATAGTGTGATTCTTGTACCAATTTATAAAAATACAGATATAGTTTCTTAGAGCTGGTCACAGTCTATATTTTGGCCTGAATTCATGCCACAGAGGTTGAATATGACAGCTGGCAGGAAGCAGAGGGGAGAACACATCCTCCCCCTTTCCAGTCACCACATTTCTGTTGCCATAGTGATTAATCCTCAATTGAATGGCTGTCTTTGTACATTTCTTTTCAGTAAAACTAAGTAAAGTTAAGTTGAAAACATGCATTTGACTGAAAAAAGCCTCCATGTATTCAACAGGTACAGTAAAAGTTCTATGTGACTAATACTTTTGCAAGTATTAGAAAGTGCAAGTTAGCTCTCATGCAGGATATGATCAATTTTTCAACTTATTTAGTATGTCCTGTTCCCATTCTTGACTTTTTTATGAAGCGCCCAAGCCTTCTGTAAAGTCTTCCCCACACTTCAACCCCCTCACCTCCCCCAGATTCCTATTGAAGAAATATTTCACAAGTTCAGCTTTACAGGAAGTAAAGAAAGTCTACTCAGACTTCTGTGCTTCTGTAAAATATTTCACACTGATTGTTTTTCACAATTAACATAGAAATTAATTAAGGAATTAGTTACAGAATGCAGTCATTTAATTCAGAATAGACTAGAATCATAAGAAGATATTTAATCTTGGCTATTGGAGGCTTCTATTTCTTATTGTATGCAAGAAAAAGCTTCACAAAGAACAGTGAATGTTACCTAAAAAAGTAAGTAACAACCTCTATGCTGCAGGTTGCTTTGAAGACTGGAACCCACTATGAAAAAATTCTCTAGAAATACTCAGTAGATGATCAAGAACTTGGAGAAGACGTGTTAACACTTCCATGTTTCCCCAAGATCCATAATGTCAGAAGAACTTTTAAGAAAATATCACACAAAAGATGCTGAAGGCTTTTTTGTTGTCTTTTGGAAGGCTGAAATAATTGAGTATCTACTCTGAAAATTATACTTTGGTTTTAGCAGATAACCATGCCTGATCTACGGGGTCCCTTCAGATTTTTTATTTTAGAAGTTTTTGTTTTCAATATTCTTCTTTCTGTAGTTATACAAGATAGTTGAAAACAAAAGTAGATTTTCTTAATAGATAGCAATGAAGTAGTAGAGACAAACTTCCACTCATTTGAGTAAAAAAGAGAATTTCTAACCAAGTCTACTTGCACAGACGTATAAACATATTTGAATTGAAACTAGAATGAAGAACAAAGACGACTCATTAATGCCATTAAATCAGCCTAAAAATGACACAGAAAATTCAGGAAAAACAAGTTACTTACTCTAGTATATTCAATTTTAACATAACCTTCTTCCCTCACACTCTACAGAGAAGATCACTTCTTAAAAATAACCGGTGAAATAGTAGACCAAGTGTCTTCTGTGGACATACGAATAATGAAACAAAGACCAGTCCTCAGTAATTTTATGGGAGTAGACATCTGTCACACTAAGAGACAGGCATTTTCTACCCTCAAGAGTTTAGAACGCTGAAGCCTGATACTCTGTGCATCACCCTACCAGACAGTTGACTGTAAATTCTGTCTCCAGGCTTCAGACTACAGACTGCAGTCTGAAAGATACATTTGACTGGTCTCTAAGACACTTAGGTTCTGGGATGTGCATTGTATTTTTAGAACTGCAGAGGATAGATTTAGTGGAAGTTACTTGAGATGTACTTGAGATAACCTGTCTCCAAAATTTCTCTATCAGCCACATTTCTGCACAGAACAAAAATCCTTGGCTTTGTTTTGATTTCTCAGGCTCTTAAACACCTCTGATTATTGATGCTTCAGTGCCCTCCACATAAACATCAGAAACATCAGTTGTTTGGGGTAGATTATCATACAATAGTATGTTCTGCTCTTCTGTCCTTTCTTCTCAAAATCTAGACTGACCTGACACTGCCAGTTGTGGTCAATGAGCAGAATTCAAACAATTTTCAGACACAACATAGTATGTATGATGCACAAACTGTTGGTAGGAAATTAAAATATTTTTACTGCAATAGTTATCCCTTAAAGATAGTTCTGAGTTCATAAATATCATGTCTATCTTAAAAAATAAAAAAATAAAAAAAATTGCAGGTCTTTTAGGTACCTGTCTGGTTATACTTGAAGAGGAAAGCAGACATCCCACTGCTATAGATATCTATTTATAATAGCTCCTTCTATAACGAGACAGCAGCCTCTCTCTTCATTGAAAATGCCACTTTCTTCACCTTCAACTACAGAATCTTCTTCCACTTTTACATATTCCCATGGACTTCTGTGGTAAAAATATTCCTAAAAATACAATACAGTTTCTTCAACAGCATGTGATTAGTCACTGCTGTAATCTCTCTGGGCTTCAGTAAGGCCTTTGACATGGTCCCCCAAAACAACTTTCTCTCTAAACTAGAAAGATATGGATTTGATGGGTGGACTCTTCGATGGGTGAGGAACTGGTTGCTAGATGGCATCCAGAGCGTGGTGGTCAATGGCTCAATGTCTGGATGGAGATCAGTGATGAGTGGGATGCCTCAGGAGTCTGTTCTGGAACTGATATTCTTCAACATCTTCGTCAATGACATTGACAGTGGGATCGAGTGCACCCTCAGCAAGCTGTATGGTGCGGTCAATATGCCTGAAGGATGGGATGCCACCCAGAGAGACCTAGACAGGCTGGACCTGCAGACCCAGCCTAAATTCATGAGCTTCAACAAAGCCAAATGCAAGGTCTTGCACCTAGGTTGCAGCAGCCCCGGCTATCAGTAGAAGCTGGGGGATGCAAGGATTGAGCAGAGCCCTGCCAAAAAGGACTTGGGGGTACTGGTGAATGACAAGCTGGACATGAGCCAGCAGTGTGCCCTCGCAGCCCAGAAAGCCAACCACATCCTGAGCTGCATCCAAAGCAGCGTGGCCAGCTGGGCAAGGGAGGTGATCCTGCCCCGCTGCTCTGCACTGGTGAGACCCCACCTGGAGTGCTGCGTCCAGATGTGGAGTCCTCAGTGCAGGAAGGACACAGAGCTGTTGGAGTGTGTCCAGAGGAGGGCCACAAAAATGATCCAAGGGATCGAACATCTCCCCTATGAGGACAGATTGAGAGAGTTGGGGCTGTTCAGTATGGAGAAGAGAAGGCTCTGGGGAGACCTGATAGCAGCCTTTCAGTATCTAAAGGGGGGCTACAAGAAAGAAGGGGAAAGACACCTGATCGCAGCCTTTCAGTATCTAAAGGGGGGCTACAAGAAAGAAGGGGACAGACTCTTCAGCAGGGTCTGTTGTGATAGGACAGAGAAATGGTTTCAAACTGAGAGAGGGGAGATTTACACTGGATATAAGGAAAAAGTTTTTTACAATAGGGGTGATGAAGCATGGAACAGGTTACCCAGAAGAGGTGGTGGATGCGCCGTCCCTGGAGACCTTCAAGGCCAGGCTCACAGGGCTCTGGGTAACCTGATCCAGCTGTTCACTGTAGGGGAGTTGGACTAGAAGACCTTTAAAGGTCTCTTCCAACTCAGACAATTCTATGATTCCGTGATAAAAAAAAAAAAAAAGACTGCCACATTTTCTTGCTGCTGCTATATTGTCATATGCAAACCATCTTCAAACACTTATCCTTCTTGAAGTCAGATACTGGACAGCACTGATTGGCTAGTAAAATGCATCCAAGATGTGGTTTACTCCTGTATTTAATGCATATTTCATATTGTTACTTTTACTACTTTTAGGCTTTACCTCATCTTTCACACCAGGGAAATTTGAAAGAGGTCTCATGATGTTTTATTTCCTGATAGCAGACTTCATACTCTGATTACTGCTACCTAACTGAATTTTCTGTGGTTAAACAAGGATCCGCTAGTATAAAAGTGAACATGCAAGGTAAACTAGTCAGTTCGCACAATTCATTGGGGGGAAAAAATAATAATTAAAAACAAAAAACAAAAAAGAGTACGACTGTGTTCCCTAATACCTTGGTAGAAAGAACAGTCAAAAGCCCTGCAACAGATCACCCTGATTTCAACTGGCACAGAGCTGATCTTCTTCATAATGGCTTGTATGCTGCTATGTTTTGGCTTTAGGGGAAAAACA
The DNA here is from genome assembly GCA_013399715.1 of Alectura lathami. Classification (NCBI taxonomy): domain Eukaryota; kingdom Metazoa; phylum Chordata; class Aves; order Galliformes; family Megapodiidae; genus Alectura; species Alectura lathami. The sequence goes on from VXAV01003645.1 coordinate 32,796, forward strand.
ATGTTGATAACGCACTGATGGTTTAGTTATTGCTGAGCAGTGCTGTACAGAGCCAAGGGTGTTTCAGCTTCTCATACTGCCCTGCCAGCAAGGAGCTGGGGCTGCACAAGGATCTGGGAGAGGACAGAACTAGGACAGCGACCTAAACTGGCTAAAGGGATATCCTATAAAACTGGGGATTTGAGGGGAGTTGGCTGGTGGCAGCTGCTGCTAGGGACTGGCTGGGCATCAGTCAGTAGGTGGTGAGCAATTGTGTAGTGCATCACGTTTTGTGAAATGCATGTATTTATATATGTGTATATACATATAAAATTTTCATTACCATTATTTTTCTCTTCCGTCTGTCTCAGTAAATAGCTCTTATCTCAACTGTTATTTCCAAACAGCTGTGTAGTGCTGTCAGTTAAACCGCAACATAGACTCAGTGCTGTATCAGCACAGTTCTGAAACCTGGAGCACAAAGCAAACAGGAAAACAAAAAATACTAGCAAGAACTATTTCTTGTAAAAAAAGAACCAAGATTTTGCTCCCCCAAGCCTTTAGAGGTACAGAACAAGAGAAGGCTAACATAGTATGTTCCATTGTTTCAGAGACAAGGCAGTTGAGATATACAAACCCTACTACAGGCAACATTAAGACAGACCAACTACCAATGATTGGACAGAAAACGCACTCAGTTGAAACCCTCACTTTAAAACTGTCCAGATCTAACACAGACCTTCTGGAGTCAAGTTAAGGAAAGAAACTATCATCAAGGCAGACACTTTCCTATCCTAAAGTTCAAATCTTACAGTTTTTATAATCAATTTAAACCTGAGCTTACTTGTTTATTAGTTACTCATGTTCTTAGGTAAGATTTTCTACACACCTGCAAGGCCTTCGTCCAAAAAACAAAAACACCCTGCCCCCCAGCCCTTCTACCTTGGCTCCTGAGGACCCTTGTCCCATACAACATTTCTCGCTTTACAGGAGAGTCCTCACATATACTGCAACCTCTAGGCAGCTTAAGTGCTTATATTAGTTTTAATACTCCAGCAAAAAAGCACTAATAAATTTAGTTTATCTACTGCAGGTAGAAAACAAGATGACTTTTTTTATATTGCTTTCCAGCATCTTAGTTTTTCTGTATTCATATATTCACTTAATTCCTGTAAGTTAGCAACTGAAAGTAAATAACTTAAACTAAGATTTCATGAAAAAAATGTATTTAAAGGCAGAAATGCCTCATTACAGACAGACTGCAGTGCAAAGTAGGAAGACAGAGTTGGCACAGATGACCTGAACAGCACAAAGGATAATTTACTGTTGTCCGAAAGAGGCCTATATGAAATGAAAATATCCTTTTGTGATCACTCCTGCTTAGAAATCAGACAATTTGATTAAAAGTGTTTGAAATGGGACATATATATTATTAAAGCATCATTCACAACGATTCATGATGCTAACAAATAAAGCTTCAATATAAATTCCCCAAAAGATATTATTTAGAAATGCGATCAAAGTGAACAGTAACGGCTCCACAACAATTTCAGACATATTGTTAGAATAATGATGCTAGAAAGCAAAATCAGTGAGAAATTTCAGCCAACAAAAGCTTTTGCTTTTCTTTCAAGAACTATCAGGTTACAATTAACATTCCAGTATTTAACACTACCATTATTTCCCTGAAAGAGTGATGTAATATTAAAAACACAGTGTAATGGTTTAAATTTCCATGCAACATGTTTAAAATTTTTACATTCAACTTTACTTGAAATCAGCAACAAAACTATTAGTTGCTCTAACAATGAATGTCTTACCTTAAACTAATGCAAAGTAAGTGAAAAATTGCCTGCAAAAAATGATGACCAAAAGAGCAACAATGATGTTTCCCTCAGACTTTTTTTTTTTATAGAACACCTTTTGAACTTAAAACAATGAAGAAAGGAAAACAATAGCAGTAGCATTCTCAGTACATAGTTTTTCAAAGTTTTTCAAAAGTTTTCTATGAGGTTCTATTTTTCAAGCACAGAACAAGAAATTCCAAGCTCCAAGTTTAAGAATGGGCAGCCATTCACGGATTATTCTAGATTAATGCCTCTGTGTCAAAATAAAAACAAGAAGTGAAATTAAGAGGCAGCCTTTTCCATGACTACTGATGTTTTCATGCCTGATTTGTCTCCAAGAGAATTGATTTTACTGTTGCTTCTGAGATAAAAAAAAAAAAAAGATGCCTGAAACTGATTGACAAGTCAATCAAATTAATTTGCAATACTTACATTTTATTACATAAAGTTTGTATGACTACAAGTTGTACAAACAAAACAACTGAACTCCTACAAAACAGTTTTGGAGACAGGTGAATCAACAGACATTTGCCCAAAGTAGTCCCTTCAAAGTGTCTTTCCATTTATATTTAAGTTACCAGCCACTGCCATTAAGTAAGCATCTTTCTACAGTATCCTGAGTATTTTTGACCTACTTTTCTGTTAAGAAGGCACATTCTAATGCAAATGTCTTAGAACTGAAAGGGCATCACTTTTCACTGGCTGGCCCATTTGATCTACCCAGTTTAAAAATTCTTTGGCATCCCTGTTAATGGCTCAATTAATTACAGTACATCAACAACTCTGGAAGAAACTCTTTTAGCCACTGCGGATGTCCAACGCCCTGGAATGACAAAGTCTTATGTCTACAATTTCTATAGGGATTGCTAGCATGTTTGTGAAGACTAAACTGCATATTCACCAATTACTTCTTCTATGCTGGTGGTTTATCCTAGGAATCAGCATGGGAAACTGCAGATGTTTATTACAGGGCAAACAACTAAGGGTCAGCAGATTAAAACCATTATGTAATAAGAACAAAACCACACAAATTATACCTCAATTTTTTCAATTGTATATATTCCAAATGTAATTAAACAAGATACATGAACAAGAAAAAGCACAAAACGTATCTTCTGCTGCAAAAGAGCACACCCACTGAACTCTAGTTTTATTTTTCAGACATTAAGTACAGATTGTAATGACAAATTGTAATGATTGCAATTTAACTCATTATAGAAATTGCATGTTTCCAGGCTTAAAAAAAAACACAAAACAAAACAAAACAAAAAAAAACACTTCAATCCGATTTATGTTTGACTTTGTATGCCACAGGGATTCTGGCATGTGCTGTGGAAACTGGAATTTTTCTTAACTGGATCCAGGTCAAAGTGAAGATTTTCAAGTCTGAAATCAGAACAACACAGCATGGAATCTGATTTCAAACGTTTAGTCTTTAGTGCTACCACCTCTCTCAGAGAGAAAAATCCTAAAGAGTGTGCTCTGCTGCTCAATTCTGAAGTTTCAGAGCTGACCAATGTGGGGGGAAAAAAAAAAAAAAGTCATTTATTGGACCACCATTTGAGCCTCCTCCTTTTCCCATCCCCAGTGACTTTGATCATTCATGGTGGCCATTAACAGAAAAACAAGTTTGTTAGGGCTTTTTATGATGAAAAATGAGGATAAAAATAGAACAAAACCAACATTTCCGAAACATTTCTCTTTACCTTGGCACTACAGACTGCTACATTAGCAGGGAGCTGGGAAAACTGCTTCAACTCAAACACGTCTCGCACTGCCCACCGGCTCAAGCGATTCTCAGCCTTGCTTGATCCAACCACATTCTGATTTGAATGTATGTACGCCACTTCTTGGACACCATCTGATACATCAGGAGAAAGACAAAGACTTCCGTTATTCCAAAACTCTCAAGGCACACTCAAGGATACTGTAACCTTTTTTTTTAAAAAAACTTTATTTGAAAGTTGTAACTTTTGTTATGATTTCATTCATCTCTGTTTCTGAGCTCTATGTAACAACAATCCTTAGGCTTATTCAGTCTAATGCTGCTACCATTTCAGTGTGGAGCTTTTTCAGAGACAGAAAGGAGAAGTTTCAAAGCACCTATGATTTAATGGTTGCAATATTCATGTTCAAAGGTCATTCACCAACAGAATCAATTCTTCTATACGGTATTTCAAACTCTTAAGTACCGTATGTAGAAATGTATGCAGATGAAGAAAACCCACCATCCCTGGCAAGCCTTTTGACATTTTACAGTTTAAATACTTAAATTTGTGAATTCTTGATCAACCTTTAATCTTAGCATCTTCCAACAGATGGTAAACATTTAACAAAATACTGCAGAGAAGCCTATCTCCTCAGCAGGTGAGAAAGTAAGGTAAGTAGTAAAAAGAACAATAGGAAGACATTACTAAATAATGTAACAGAGCATTTATTAGAACCCTGTAACAAAATAATACATAAAAAGAATTAAAAATTTGCCAACAGTGACAAGTTAAACATATCACTACTTTAAATAAAAGCGAGAAAGTTAAATTATTAGTTACCTAAATATCTGTCCATTGATTCCACTTTTTGACTCTGATGGTCAAATTCAGCTTTATTTGCAGAGGTTTTATGCACAGCATAATTGCTAGACTTCTTTTGTGCAACAGAGCACATCCTATCCTGACAGAACATTTTAGACCCGAACCGAACTCGGCATCTATGGCTTTTACCCTTATAGCTTTGCCCTCTGGCATGACTCTTTTCAACTGGTAAGTTATCTTCAGAGGATGAAAATTCATCTATATACTGAGAATCACTTTCCTGTTTTTTTCTACTACTCTTCTTTGCTGGCAGCAGAGCTTTGGAGAAGCTGCCTAGTGCATTGCTATGTACGTGCCTTCGTTTCCATTTCGGGAAGCTGGAAGTTCTTAACTTTCCTGATTCAGAATTACATGAAATTTCAATATCATCAGACTCATCACTTATGTCACTTGCACCTTTGAAATCTCTCGTGCTGTTTTTAATGTATTTAGAAGACATGACTTTGCTGAGATTTGGTTCAGTACTACAGAAGCCAGGTTGCCTACTTTCTCCCTTACATACAAATCTGTCGTCTTCTTTTGTTGACTCTACAGAGTTTTCAGATATTGACCTATACATTGCAAGTTTTTTAGTATGTGTTGCTTGTTGGCATGCTGGAACTTGGGTAGGAAAGATGACATCATCACTTTCTTCAGAACTGCTTTCAGTTTCCACGACTACATCACTTTGCTTTGAGATGCACTGATCCTCATTTTCTCTGTCCCCTTCCTCGTCAGAGTCTGATAAAACAAGCCAGTCTGCACTATGTTTATCAGTTCCATTTGGTGGCTGAGCAGCTTTCCTGTGCTCCAAAATATGCGTGTAGCTCTGGCATTTCTGAACATCATTACGCTTTCTATTTACATTTTTTCTTACAGTCTGACCATCAGAACTTGAATGATGAGAGTTATCATTACTATCAGTTTTTTCAGTAGTTTCAGTTTCTCGCTGTAACAACTTAGAGAACCCACACTGCATTAAGGAAAGCTGTCCCTTTGTTACCATCAAGTTATTTGCATTGCAAGGCTTCTTCTTGTCACTTTTTTTCATGGAAATTTCCAGAATATCATCATCACTAAAATCATCATGAAAATCAATTTCTTTTCTCTCTAACTGTGCCTTAATGCTTGAGGGATCTTTAGCTTCTCCACAGTCTGATTGTTCAT
>VXAV01003645.1:43806-70280 GCA_013399715.1 Alectura lathami
ATTAATTAATAATGATTAATAAATTAATCATTAATAAGTTAACCTGAAAAAGGTGAAGATGTAGAAACCTGCTAATATTAATGGAAGTTTCCAGAGGATGAACATTCTCAAAACGTGGAATGTTGAATAAAATTATTTGTGTTTTTCAGAATAACTTACAAAATACTTACATATTCTGGAATTTTGGTATATTTCTTTTTACTGAGGGCAGAATTCAGACTCTCACCTTACCAAACCAACTCTGTAGTCAGACTGAAGCATTAGTCAACATATTTTTCCAAATGTTTTCACAAAAAATTGCAGTATTTGGAGCTGAAATGTTAATCAAATTTCAGCGAAAATCCTTACTGCAAGTAAGGCAGACTATCTCTAAAAAATAACTAAACAAGATACCTAGCTTTATAAAAATTTTACCTTTCAATACTTTTAGGTATGGCACAAAAATTAAATACTCCAAGACAGAAAAAAAATGGCTCCCATATGCTTCATGGACAGAATGAATGCAGTAGTTAGTCTGTGCAGTGTAAAAAATGTCTTCTACTGTAAGTATCACTTTAACCAGCTGTTTAAAACATGAAGACCCCTCTATTAAAGGCCTTACAACATTTCCATTGCAAATTACCGTTTTCATAAGATCACTCTAAGATTGCACACTGCTTGTTTTTAATATCCTGTCACTGACAACACCACAATGTTCAAAAGTTACAAAACCATACTGCATTAAGAAAGTTCCCATGAAAGCTGTGACTACTTGATTCTGTTTGCTGAGACAAGCTTTTCATAGTTCATAAGTTCTGTTTCAGTGAGATCTTGTGGCTGAGAGTTCTCTGAATGTGACTAAATGCACAGAAAAAATTATTTGCAAGAGTTGTGAAGATGGATGAAGCCCTGCAATGAAGTCCAAAGCAAGGATCAGTGCAGTCATGGACTCAGAACACTGTGGGTAGAATACAAGCGTATTCAATAACTACTCGTGATAATTACTGTCCACAAATTTCTGCACATATCATCACCTAAGCAAATCTCTTCACACAATAAAAAACCTGAGAAGTAGAAATAGATTTTCGTTAATTCCTTCTGAATAACTATGAAAGACTAGTATGGAAAAATCAAGCGAATCATGACTTAACTATTAAACACTTGCTTTTCTTACTTCTTCCAGAACACTGTGATGGAACCTCACCACACAGATTTCAGTATTGAACTTCTGCCGTTCCCCCTCCTCAGGCATCAATAGAGTTGCGAATTAACATTCTACCAACTCAGCAACTCCAGCAAGTATTTCAGCATTTCTAAACATGACCAAAAATCCCATTCTCTTCTTACAAATAATCACACACTGTCCTAGCAATGACAGCACAGAACTGAAGTATGCCAAAACAGAGCCTTAGAAGTTCCAACAGATCCATACCTATTTCTCCATAAAGATCAAGGATGAAATTCATGATCTGTATCTACTGCTTTGATGGAATTTACAAGCTCTGATGAAATCAATCATATTTTCTTTCAACATCCAGAGTTTACAAACATTATGGATAGTTACATGATTGTGTTTGGTACTAACATTAAATGGAAGACCTGAGGTCAAGCTACAGAGACAGAATTTCAGTTTTTACTTTTTAAGGCCTCATTACTCAAAAACAACTAAACCAATTAAATTCTGAATTTCCATATGTTAATGGATGATACAGAGGCAACTCCAGGCAGAAAGGGCATTTTCCTGATATGAAAAATGGCACACTGATGAAAAATAGGAACACTGCATATTTAACACTGACGTTATCACCACTGTCTGCATTGTAACTCACTAATTTATTGACTGGCATTTCTGTTTGAAGTTGTTAGCTAATCGTGTCAGTGGAAAAAAATGGCCGACTCAAAATCACTATGCTGGGAATTCATCCTTTGCAGAATGTATTTTTGCAGACACAAGAAGGCGTAAGCATTTTCAGTGAAAAATCAACATTTGGCTCTTTGAGCGATGGGACAGAACATGTAGTAGTTGACTACACAGAACAACAAAAAAAACTTTGCTATCCCGTATGGATAGAAGAATATGACTCAATTCTGCCAACTTGCATCAACTAGCTGTATGATGAGAAATAAAGAAGATAACGTCCAAATGCCTGAAATCTGAGTAAGAATCTTGCACAGCACATCTGTGAGAAAGGGAAAAAATCACCTTCTTATTTCCAAAGGATTGTAAAACTAAAGCTGCTTCCAGTTTTGTATGTCAAGCCAGCAAGAAGACCACTTTTTGGCTTCAGTGGTAATTTACGCTAACAGTTGCACCTTCTGTTTCAATCAGCAAACATAGGCTATATTGATTTTTTCTTCCACTTACTCACTAAGATAAAAAACACTAAAAACATAATCAAGACTCGACTCCCAGTCACCACCAACAGGTATGACTTGTGGAGGTCTCGGGGAAGCTGATGGCCATAATCTGCAGTTGACTGAGGTTACAAGCAAAGACACATGACCAGCACCACATATCTCCTCATAACCCTACCTGCATGCACCAGAAGGTATCCAAAGACAGTTCTGACGTCCTTGTAAAGGTTTTTAAGATAAGGCTGATTTCTATTTAAATAGAGTTAGTGTAGACCCTTCTGCTTAACACCAACACACACTTTTAGTGAAGGACAGAAATGACAGTGCAAGTAAAAGCAGCATGAGAGCATGTTTCACTCACTTTCCCTCTAGGCAGTACGATTTAAGTTCCTCTTTATTCCCTTTATACCTTTGCCTGGTAACAAATTTCATATCAGATGGAACAAGAAGGTAACCAGAATAATAAATCAACAATGTAATGATATTTTCCTTAATTTCAGTTGAACATATTGCTCTATGTCAAAGAAAAATTCATATATATTCCAAATTCTAAGTAGATCTGATGGGTAACAACACTTTCAACAGAAAGTCAGATTGTTTGAAGTATTTTTAATAGGCATATAGTAACCAACCTGACTAATAACTTACAGCAACACCAAGACGTAACTTTTAAATCCAGTACACGATTTCTTGCTGTTTTGGGTCTGGCTGGCATGGAGTGAACTTTCCCCACAGCACACCATGTAGTGCTGTGCTACACACTCCTAGCTAGAACAACACTGACATCACACCAATGTTTTAGTTACTGCTGGGCAGTGCTGCCACAGCATCAAGACTGTCTCAGCAACACCCCCACCCCGCAAAACCCAGTAGGCTAGGAGTGGGCAAGAGGTGAGGGGGGGACATTGCCAGGGTAGCTGACCTAAACTGACCAAAGGCATATGCCATGGCTGACGTCATGTTCAGCAGTATAAGGAGGAAAAGGAGAAAGAGAAGGGAAGAAGCTCTTCTTCTGAAAGCATCCATCCCTCCTGAGCAACTGCTATGTGTACTGACATCCTTCTTCCTAAGATGTGGCCAAACATCACTTGCTGGTGAAAAGTAGAGAATTACTGTTTTCTCCTTTTGCTTCCACATAGCATCTGCTTGTTTTTTTTCCCCTTATCTCAACCAGTTGCTCAGTTTCTTTGTTTTTGTTGTTGTTCTTGCTTATTTGTTCCTTTTCCTTTAATTAAACTGTCCTTATCTCATCCCATGAACCTTTTCTTTTCCCCATGTCTCTTCTCCCCCAGTTCTTTTGAAGATGAGGAGTGAGACAGTGGTGTAGTAAAGTTCAGCAAGCCATCAGTGTGAAACTACCACATACGTTCCTACTTACGTGCTAGTTCTGCGAGTACTGTACAAGAAATGGAGTCTGTCTACAGTAAAGTAAAAGCTTTTGGTGGGTCATGATGTCTGCAACTGTTTCCTAACTCCCACAGCAATGGAAATTTGAAACTGTGACTCAGAGGATCCACTTGTTTAAGTTCTTAGAAATCCTCACCAACACAGGAGATGGGAAGGGTAGAGGCCCCTGGAATTTTTTTTTATTTTTTTTCAATCCACAGCAGTGAGTCCACGTTTGCCAACAGACTAGAACAATCCATTCTCTCAAGAAAGTAATCCCTCACACGATCATGAAGTAAAATGCAGAGCAACCTATTTTCTACATAGTTGAAAGGCAGAATGAAACAGAACAACTAAAAGTTATGTTTTCTTACATTGTAGATACGAGGCATATGTTAATTTCTTGGCTGCTGTTGAACTCTCTTACAATTCTGATCCTATCTTCTGATTTTGTATTTCCATCAAGTCTTCGGTAATCGAGCCCAGATGCCATGCAGTATTGCTCCAGTACATCTAGCAACTGAGTGGGAAAAGAAGAAAAATAAGGACTTACTGGTATCTCTTCAATTAAACGTAACCATCGGTGGTTCAATAACACATTATTGAATGTGTTTTCTAATAAACAAAGAACTGAAACTGAGAGCAAATCTTCCCCATCTTGGTATCAACATCCTTGACTCTCTATAGCAGTGATTTTATAGCACTCTGAAGTGCTTAATACTGGTCTGCTAGGGTCTCACTTTCCAACCCCTAGCTACTTGTCCCACTTCTAAATGATGCTGAATCAGTTCGCCTCAGTAAGCCAGTACACATCTTTAACAGTTTCCTACTACGTTAGCAAGTTAAAATGACTTGAAGTAAATCAGCACCAGGGCCAACAGAAAGAAATGGGCCCGTATGCAGAGCTCAGAGAAATGGAGTAAAAGAACCATAGAATCAAAGAGTCATTTGAGTTGGAAAGGCCATCTAGTCCAACTCCCCTGCAGTGAACAGGGACACCTACAGCTGGATCAGGCTGCCCAGAGACCTGAGGTTAGAAACTGTGGTAACGAGCAGTCAGACTGGTCCCGAACACTGAACCATAGCTTCAATCATCTAAATATCGCAATCAAGCCACAAAACGATTAAATATTTAAGATTCTGAATTGTCATTCACGGTATTTTTTATTTTAAATAGCACTATCATTTAGCTAAAGAAAGCCACAAATCCATGGTACAGATTGCATCACTTCAGGAAACACACTACTCCCTAAAAAGAAAACTACAGAGCACGTCCCTAAAAGTGAAGCGCAAATACAACTCCTGCTCCAGTTAAACGGCCTTAAGCTCAAACCAACTGGTACAGTGTTTCAGTCTGAACAATGAAATTTAAGGACTGCTGATGGTCAAAAGCCAGCAAAACTGAGGAAATTCAACTACTTTTCAACTGTGCTTACACAACAGTTGTATACTTCAGTCATATTTTGCAGTGACACTGCTCTAACTCGGGATACATTAACTGAATTTGGTATACGCCATATATACTTGAAGTACTACAACAATTCTAAAAAGATCTACAGAATGAAGCAGAATGTTTTGCCACCACCATTTTTACTATAAGATAATATAAGGCTTCAGCATGCTTCTGGAGTAATGCACACTGTCCTCATTGTCGTTTCACACAATACAGAGAGAAAGGAAATGTGGTTGACAGCTGCTTATGTCCGTGGTGCTTTACACTTCATTGTTTACTGCTGTGGTCAACTGATAAGAATTGTAAGGAGCTCACCTTCGTGGAAAAGGAGAAAAGAAGAACTTTATCCTTGTTTTTTCTGAAGTGATTTAAAAGCTGCTGAAGGACCTGTAAGTGAACCACAAAATGCAAATGAAGACACTTCATCTACAGGTCATCTCTCACACACCCATTTGTGTTTACAACCTTTAAACTAACTGCTTGCAAAGCCAAATAGAGGCATAAGATGATACATTTTTTAAACTAACATAATTACAATGTCAAAGGTAACAGAGGTGCCACATGTATTCAGTGATCTCAATGGAAATCCCACTGCAACAGACGTTGTCATACCCTTACCAGGTATACAGGTAAATCCACAAGCTATTTCTACCAGTGCACAGACTGCAGCAAATGCTATTTATTTCATGCCATGAATCTTTGCATTTAACAAATATGCACAGTTCTCCTGAAAACTGGAAGGCCTATTAAAGTTTTCGGTACTACATCTGAGCTCAGAACTTCTCAGGATGTACAACAATCAGTGAGACATACACCCGCANCGCTCCCACTCTCGTCAGTTGCTCTGTTTACAGTAGGCCCCAGCTTCCCAGACTGTGCAGGGATCCTGAAATGCCAATAATCCACCCACACACAATGTTCTGGTAAGGAAGCAAATAATCTAGAGCCTTGTGTATAACAGTGATACTGTTATTTTCAAAAGAAGCATGTCCACATCTGGCAATGGCAGCTCCACAGCACCGCGCAGAAGCAGTACACTAAGGGGAAACAGGAATTTTCTACACCGTGTCTGTAGTTTCCTCCCACTGGGCAATAAGTGTTTAATTTTTTTCCCCCCCAGTGATAAATACTTTAAATTGACATTAACTTCATAAAAAGCCTAACAAATATTTGACAAACAAATAATGAGGAATGTTTCTATTAGCTTTACATTTCTGGATAATACACAGCCATTCTACACCACTTGTAGACCCATTTGTATATACTATCTGGCCAGTCACAAATGAAAACAATGTAGAACAAGATTTTTTTTTATTATTATTTTCACATATAAAACAGGATTTATTTTACTGGGGAAAAATATATATCTGGTAATTTAGCAACAGCTAAGCTACTTAATTGGATTAAAGAAAATGCAAATGTAAGAAAAAAGAAAAAACAAACATCATCAGTGACATGCTTCTAAAGCAGGAGGAATTTGGCTACTGTACTGTTGTTACTATTAGAGTAAAGCATAGGTCAAATAATTTCCTATAGTAGAACAGGAAAACAAATCTACCCACTTTATTTAAATACAATAGATCATCAATGTCACGCTCACTGGGATTTTAGATGTTCTGGAGTATAAAGAACAGCTCTGATGAACGTGGAAAAGTAATACATCGTTCTGTACTGATGCTCACCCTCCAGAGCATCATTCCGAAAACTGGTAGTTTGAGAAAAGTGATAACAAATCTTGTTAAAACAAAAGCAAGGTGCTTCTCATAAGAGTCCACATGGATTTCTATTACTACACATTGTGAGTTGTTGTGCTGTGATGAAATTTTGCCATCACATCTGAGAATATCTTACTTGTATATAGACGTCTGTAGCCCACAGGATTTTTAAGCCTTTAAACTATGTTTGTATGGGTTATGTTTATACTTAATGGTGGAAGTTACTGTATTTGCAAGATACTCCCCAATGTCTTCTATCTTCCTATTAAAATAATAACAATAAAAAGAAACAACTGCTTGGATTAATTTAAGAGATTCATATTAAACAGTATTCCAAAACTCCACAACCGGACATCTGTGGAAATACTACGTGTAGCTTTAAAAAAGTGTTATTTCTAGTGTTCAGACATTTAGTAGCCCTTTGCAGTTAAAAGCGCAGTCACTCTTATCCAGAATTTTAGCAAAACTATAGAAATAATCAGGCAAGACAGTCACAAGTATTACTGCAGGCTTTAAAAATACATTTTATTGCATGTATCTTAATTACTTTTTTCAGAATAGACCCTGATAATTTGTGATGACAAACTGCAACTACCAATCTCTGTGTTTCAGAAGTAACAGTGCCATTTGCCCTCACACTTTGCAGCTCCTCACTTTTTTACTTCAAGATGGAAGAACAGTAGTTTCCAAACCAGGCAGCACACTTCTTTTACATCCATTCTCACATATCCAAGTATTTCAAGTTTAAAATCTAGCTTGAAATTTATCTCACAACAGAAAGCACAAGCAAAGTCTTCTGAAAAGTGTATGTTTTGCAGTCTGATCGAAAATGAGGGTATAATTCCATAAAATAGCAGAGCTTAGATCACTTCGCTCTGCAGTATCCGGCTCCCTCAATACTGAGGGCATACTGAAATCGCAGGTGTATCATCAATGCTCACATCTGTGCATTTAGATTACAGGGACTGTTTTTTTCCAGACCATAGTTATAATCTTAAACTCAGAACAGCAGACCCAGGGTGGCATACACGTAGAGATGACTGCAGCAACAGCACAAGATTGGACTCGCACCAGCACACCACTCTCACATGTACGTGTAATTCTAGCTAGACCTCTGGCAGCCAGCACTCCAGCCCGAACAAAAACCCTGCTCTCTTACCAAGCACAGACTGAACACACAGGGCAACAAAGTATTTTAGCAGATACATGAACCTCTTCAACTTTGCAAAAGGCTACAACTACTCAGCTAAGGCACTTCACTGAAAAATTCCTGCCTTTCCCCCTCCCTCTCTGAAGTAGAATTAAATGAATCCCACAAACTTTTCCCCACAGATATGCTCACTTACAAAAGATGAACCACCTGTGCCAACATTTTTGGGAAGTCCATACTAAATTTTAATTAAAAGGACTAAATAATAGCTACTTAGTCTACACTGCTAGGTGAAAGTTAAAATAACATTTAAATTAATTTCTAAATTTTACATATAGAGCAGAAAATGTAAGCTATTTCAATGTGACAAGACTATTAAAATCATTTTACTATAAATTACTAAATATTCTATATTCCAACAAGAATGCGAAAAATATGTAAACTAGTTTTCAACCTCTAATACTTGGCGACTTTCCTCTCTGCACTTTTTGATGGTAAGAGGTTCTTCCAAATGAAATATCCTCTAAATGACTTTGCTCAGAGGTTAAAATCCAAAACTATCCTAAACAACTACTGCTTAAAAAGAAACAAACAACAAGAAAAAAAAAAAAAAAAAAACCAGAAAACAGAGTAAGACATTCTCTTCTCAGAAGACAAACGTTCAACGCAATCAACAGCAGTATTAAAAAAATAAAAATCACAGACACACATATAGCAACTTCTGGCATTACAATTATTCTAAAATCAAATTCAGTGGACTAATAAGCTATTTATACTGATGGCTGCTTGGCCCACTTCATAAAACTTCTCCTTCTAGGCACAGAGATGCATCACACACTTCAGAATATTCTTAATATATTAAGATACATTTCCCAAATTGGCACATAATTGAAGTTCCCCTTAAAAGGGAAATCAGGCCTATTTCCATCAAAATAAGCACTTCTTCTAATCATTCTGTAATAAATTCTACCCAGTTTGCAATGCATCAAAATAAGCACTACGGATTTTTGAATTGAAGCACCATATTTACAAAACTAGAGATCACCATATTTCAAAACATCTCCATTTTATAAATCACAAGGCAAAGGAAAACAAAAAAACACCAAAGAACTTCTTATAATAAAATGTTGCAATTCCTTACATTGGAGGAAAGAATGGTCCACATTGCTTTGCACCTTTGCCTACAACTAATACAATGTAGCATCTAATTTGACTTTTTTTTTAAGGATCATAGAGACACAAAATGTGAGAAACAGTTTGTTTTTTAAGGTTCCTTTACTTCTGGAGTACTGCATCCAGGCCTGGGTACCCCAGCACAAGAAAGTCGTGGAGCTGCTGGAGAGGGTCCAGAGGATGCCACAAGGATGCTCAGAGGCTGGAGCACCTCTGCTATGGAGAAAGGCTGAGGGAGCTGGGCTTGTTCAGCCTGGAGAAGAGGAGGCTCTGGGGAGACTTCACTGGGGCCTTTCAGTACCCACAGGGAGCTTATAAACGGGAGGAAGAGCAACTTCTTACACGGTCTGACAGCGATAAGACAAGGTGAAATCGTTGTTTACTAAAAGAGGGGAGATTTAGGCCAGATGTTAGGAGGACGGTGAGGGCCTGGCACAGGCTGCCCAGAGAAGCTGTGGGTTCCCCATCCCTGGAGGTGTTCAAGGCCAGGCTTGGATGGGCCCTGGCAGCCTGATCCAGTGGGTGGCAGCCAGCCCACGGCAGGGGGTTGGGGCTGGGTGGGTTTTAAGGTCCCTTCCAAAGCCTAGCCAGTCTGCGATTCTGTGATACGCACCGTCTGAAGATTACTGACTTGGCTTTTACAGGTATGTATCAAACATTTGCTGGTATCTAAGATAACGGTGAAGTTGACTTTCATGAGATAATTAAGTGAATCTAACAGGTAATATGCAGATGTCTCTCATGTACACTTTAACAGAAAACAAATCTTTCTGTTTGCATTTGTTGCTTGCATAATAACATACCAATAAAGTGATAGCAATCATTACTTAAAAATGTGGCCTTGCTATTGCCTCCCTCCAGCCCAAACAGCAACTGTGAATATTCCAGTTTATGGAGAGAGCAAATACACAGCATACTTCACTCTGCATAGCTTCTTACTCTCCAGATATCGTCAGTTCAGGAAAATTCCTAAACCTAGTATGGTTTTTCTTTTAATTAGCTACATATATATATGCACATATATTATTAGCTACTGAATAATTTTCAGTTCTTCACCTTGTTCCCTTCTGAACCCAGAGAACTCATAGTTCCTCAAACAAAGGGTTTTAAAGGTTTGCACTTACTATGTTTATTTTGTTCATCTCTAGCCTAGCTCCTATGAGCTTCATTTGATGCCCTAAAGATTAGAAAAGACACCTTCACTATCTCCATGCCACTCATTATTGTGTAGATCTCTCTCTGCCACACTCAGACAATTTTTCCAGGCTAGAGAGTCCCAGCCTACTCCACAGCAGTGACCAACTTTGCCACCCTTCTCTGAACCTTTTCAAGTCCTAACATACACTCTTTGAGAGAAGAGACTGGAGCTGCCCACAACATTGAAGGCGTCACAAGTCACTCCATTCATAATGATTTTCTTTTGCTCTCTTTTCCTTTCCCAAGCATTCCTGACTGCCAAGTTGATGGTTTCATGGAATTCCATGTTATAACCCCAGTGTCTCATTTTGAGTGCCCATCACTAAATATGTGAAGCTGACACTTTGGAGCATCAGTCTTCGCATCACAAACTGCTCTTTTCCAGTCTTTGCACAATGGCATCCTGATTCAGGACAGGTGATCTCTGCAGTGGTACCACCACCATAAACAGAACGATTAAAACAAAAAACCTATTAGGCATGCATTTTCTTACACTCATACCACAGTAGATCTCTTACTATTAGTAATACTTATTTTACCTTCATTTTTCCACTGTACTTTGGATCCGAAATTGTTTCAAAGGCTGCATGTTTGCTTAACTGCATAAAATCTGGAAAACTGGAAAACACTTCACTGCATACCCGTTTGATATGTGTTTCCTGAAAGAAAAGCAGAAGGTTTCAATAGGCATTAAAAATCAAGAGCTACATTGGCTAACAGTAAGCCATAAGAGGAGTCAAAGAGGCTGAAACAAGCAGCTTACTTATCTGCTTTTATTCAGCCAGCACAGAAACATTGGAAAAAACATCTCCTGTGTGTTTTGGTTTGCTTCACTTGAAAAACAGAGAGGACTTTTATCTGAGAGAAAGGATTCCAGATACTAGAGTAAGAGATGGCCAAAATTTCTTCTCCTGGGCAGAGACTGCAATAGAACTGGCCAGAACTGTCAGTTGCAAGAACTGTTGGTTTGACATTTGCATGACCCAACAGTTGTGTATCAGCATTTCTCCTGGCTCTCTGGCATAACTGCGTTTCTGGCGATCGTATTTCTACATTGATATGACAAAAAAAACAATACAGGAATTGCATTTAAACTGCCCAAAAGCCAAGTAAAACCCTACTGCTACATTGGGTAACTGACCTAGAATGTGACTCCTCATAAGCCTCCTTTTCCAGAGGAGCAGAAAACATCTCATCTGTCACCCAAGAATCACTCTTTTACAGCAAATACTACATATACAATAACACACACACACACACAAAAGAGAAAACATTTTAGGTATTGACTGTGTATGGCCCTGGCCGCTAACAAGAACGCTTCCTAAAAACTAGAATGCCTATAACGGTTACTTGCCAGAGAAACAAGAGAAACTGATACTGTTCTCTTCCTGTTCTATCAAAACATTTCTCATATTATTTAGAGAAGCTCAGCTCTGAATATAAAATTCCTGAGGGGAAAAAAAAAATCTCTTTCATTCTCTTTGTTTATTATTTACTCGCACAAAGACCTACCTCTTACCAAATACTTCTCATACACGCAACAGAAATGGGATTATCGGAAATCACTAAAAATGACTTTCTTCTAAAGCTCTCCAATGTTATTAAAAACCCTGTTTCCAGATAGTCATCAACTAAAACTAGGGATGTGTAACATCTCTGTCTATTAAATAAGGGCTGCAATTCTGAACTGCTGAACAGAAAAAGAATTTCACAAAATATCTGAACTTCAATAAGTTAAGCTGAAAAAGAGGTCAGCAGCAATTTTTTTTCCAAGAGTTTTCACCCATTTTCCACAGATCCACTTTTTAGGTGCCTCTGAAACTAACCTGCTGCTTGCTAGTGTTGTCTGTCTGCAGCAACGCAGCGTGATTTGCAACTTTCTGTAGGATTGTCAAGTAACTGAATCTCAGTGACTTTATTGTTTCACCATGAGCATTTGTCTACAAGACAAAAAAAAAANNNATAACGTTTTGTCAAAAAAAAAAAAAAAAAAAAAAAAACGAACAAAAAAAAACATGCTTATGCAAACAAATACTCCTGAAACTACAAAATAAGCTAAAATACCATTCTAACAAGATTCAATGCACTAGGAATTCTCAGTAGTAGTAAAATTGACTCCAAACGCTGTATTTCTAGCAAAAATGCAGCAAGCTTTTCTTCTCAACTTTGCGATCCTATTAATAGGAAACATCTTCTCAAAAAGAAAAAACAGCTATGTTCATTGTTTGCTAAATACTTCAGGCAGCATGACACACAGAAATTTCTAAGATAACCATGAACTCCTTTGTAGGCATAACGACAGGACCTTTACAATTGATTTAAATGTAAATCAAACTAAAGCTGTTTGAAAGACTTCTTATCCTACAACTGTTAACTTTGCCTCTCTCTGCAGCAAAAATCATACAGTTTCATAAACATCTCATGTAACATAATTCAAACAACTTCAAACATGCAACAATGCAGCAGCAGCTACTCTTCTGGTTATGGTTAGCTGATTTGATCAATACTGGTTTTCCTTTCCCTTCTCAAGTTACAAATTTCACGGTTAACTTTGGAATAAGACAATCTACACAAGCACTCAAGTATCTGCAAGCCTGCCTAGGGCTCTTTGTGGATGAAGCTCAACAGCATTTTACTTTTTTGTACAAAACATCACGGTAAACAAAAGCTCGCAAAGAGCTAGTGCTAGTATTCATGGCATTTTTCAATGGGATGATATTGTTTCCAAATAAAAATGCAGAAGAGCAAATGAACTATATTACTTGGAAAACAAACAAAACCAGCACACAAGAACCTAAACAGGCCAGGAGTAAAACAAAGAGAAGTGTGAGATATAGGCTTCTAGATATTTAAAAGGCATGCTTAGTCTGAGTCTACTGAGAGATACGGAGAAACAAACACAAAGATGGATTAATCAGTGTTAAGAAGCCCAAAGAAGGAAGGAAGAAATCTGTAGAGCTGTTCTTAGTGAATAGTGTTCTGCTTGCACTGAGATGGCTGTTGTCACAGGAGCAAAGAAAGACACAATCTAACTGTAACACAACCAAAGCCCAGACAGCCTGCTGGGTCGGTCCTGCATGTCTCTGATTTGCAGCTTCCGCACTGACCAGCTGAGGTGTATGGGAACGGCGTACCTGACACACAGAACATCCCATTGTAAAACCCTTTCCAACATCAACTGTGTCACTTTGTCACCGGTGCACTTAATACAACACATCCCAAATTTACCATATTAATAATGGCCACCTGCTTAGAGCATGCAAAGCAGCTTTGTGTAATCCTCAAGTGCCTAACCACCACGATGCAATCTCCACTGTTTCTAGTCGGGATTTCCCAAGCAGATGGCCCAGGACCAGGCAGTCACTTCAAGCAGCTCCTCATCAACCTATTGAGAAAAATCTATCTACTGCTCAAAGGAGAAAGGCTACCTAATAAAATTCAGACAGTGAAAGTTCTTACTTTGTAACAACAGTTTTTCCTTTTACGGCCGCTCTTGCAGCTGCAGGGCTCTCCTGCTCGTAACACTAAGCTTACATCCTCCGTCTCCAGCACAGCCTGGTACACTGCTTTCTGGAATTCTGTCAGGGAACAGTACACCATCTGCAAAAGTTAAGATCCCAAAAATAAAATTATATGCAGCATAAAATTAAAAACAAAGAGCATCAAAACAAACCAAAGCACAGGACACTCACTGCAAGTAAAGTAGAAAACAGTAATAAATTTGCACAAGTAGCGGTAGAAAGTTACTCTACCCCAAATGAAAAATATCTGCATTCTGACTCAAAAATTGTATGAAATTGTGTCCAAAGTGTATGTAAAATTATTTTATAACCTCCCAAAATTCTAACAAGAGTATCATTGTCAAGCCATAACAACCTGTTGTTAGCTTTCTATAAACCTTTCAGTTGGGCTTTTGAGGAGGAATAAGAAGATGAGGGAAAAGTGAGAGAGATAAAAGGATGATTGTAATTAACTCCTCTGTTTTGCCAGCTGCTTAATTTGCCCTTTCTTTCCTCTTTTTAGGCTCTAGCTGTTTGTAGGGCAATACCACAGGCAGGACAAACAGAATAAGCAGTGAGAAGGAAAGGGTCTATACAGTACTATGGCCAAAACCTTTTCCCTCCTCTCAGAGACCATGGGTGGCATCTCCATGACATCTTTAGTCTTAACCAGCAGGAGACAGAAATCCCAAGATCATTCCTTAACCTAGGCCACCCACACAGCAACAGCACCACGCTGAGCCATAATAATACAGCAGTAACTTGAACATATACTCACATTAACAAGAGAATGAAAAGAATAAAACCTGCTAGATTTAGAAAGGCAACTGACTGACGTTTGTGTTAATCTTTCCTTTACAAGGCAGTTCAGATGACATTATTATAATCTAAGACTGAAAATGAAATACCAAATTTTAAAACTAAAAACATCTGAAAATTAATGTGTTCATCTACTTAGAACGAAGTGTATCTAATAAGAACTAATCACCACTTAGCTATAAAGTATTATTGCTTTATATGACGTTTACAATAGCACTAGATAAACAGGATTACAGACCTATTAATAATCATCTTTAGTTTAGAGGAACTTCTTCTACTTCATGATTCTCAAATTGAGAATTAAAAAAAAAAAAAAAAGATTAAAAGCAAACTGTTCCATGTACAAAGTATCAAGTTGCAAATTCAGAAGTCACACATCAAATTCCAAGAAATTTACATACATTGCATTGGATTAGCAAAGATAAGTACAAAAGTTCACATAAAACAGATGTGTAAATCACTAGTCAGAAGTCTAGCTGAGCATTTTCATGCTTGATTAACTCTATTTCAACACGCAATCATAGTAATCGTGAACAACACACACAACTGCATGTGCATTTTTTTCAAGGCTCTGGATTCTTCTTAAATTCATAAGTCCAAAAGAAACCATAAAGCAGTAGAGGCATGACGCAGGAAAAGAAAAACTGACAACTGATAACANAAAAAAAAAAAAAAAAAAAAAAAAAAAAAAAAGAGGTGCATTCATTAGCATTATGCTTGAAATGTACAGGCACTCTTACCCTGTCCTCCTTTTTTGGCAACTGATCACCGATAAGCACTTTAGTACGTCTCAGAAACCAGCCAGACATTTTTGCTGCTAGCTTCACCATGGCCTTACGACCTGTTGCTAGCTCTCTTTTAGTTGCTGTGTGTCTCTGGCCATGCTCCACTGGATCTGAAAATTTCTTCTTGAAATGCATTCTACTGCCCAAAAGTCCAGGTACAGCCCTACAAGAAGAAATATATATTAAAAAAAAAAAAAAAAGGGGGGGGGGGTTGGCTGTAAGGGAACAGCAGCAGTTTCTTTACTCCAAGGCTGACTAACCTCTTCCACTGATTAAAAGCATAGCACAAATTGTTCCTGGCTAACAGCAAGAAATGTTAAATTAACAATCAGTAAGGAAATGAATAAAAATGGTGTATATATAAATGGAAACATACTACTTCCAGACATTCAATTCTTTTCACTGTGATCCTCAATCATTAAAGAGATTCCTCCTAGCAAATCTACCTTTCTGCCATCTCCGGAAAAACTAAAGCTCAGCAGACCAATAGAAGTCACAAGCAGGTAGAACCTCTAAAACTACAAAGCTGCTACTATTTCAGAGCCTAAATAGTAAAAATTGAAAATGTCGCTGCCCAGCTTCCTGCTTTTATTTAATAAATTCTAATAACTGCATAATCTGTATGAGATAAAATCTCAAGAAATCCAACAGGAATTCAGTAATCATTGGCAGCACTACACATCGAAACAATCCATCCACGATATCAGCTTCGTCTTAATGGACCAAATGCAATACTAAGGTTTGCGTTAAAGACTTTTTTCCTGACATGTCACTTCAGCGTGCATATTTTATATTTAAAGAACGTTTCCTTTGTTCCTCCTTTGTAAAGTATTCAGTAAGACTTCTATGTTTAGATTTATGTCTAGGGTTATTTCCACTTCTCCCCTAGAAATTTCCCTGAACAAGACTGTTGCCTTGTAAATATCTGCTCTTGGGCATCTTGAAAAAAAACAGCAAAATATGATTACTTTCAACTTCCAAGAAACTCAGAATGACCTGCACATACTGGACAAAGCAAAGGCATAAGCTGTTCCAAGTTGTGCAGCCATTCTCAGTCTACTGGGTGGAGCAGAGAGAGCAAAAAAAGTATTCTTAGAAAAGAGGGATAAAGGAAAAGAAACAAAATGAAATTCCTTCCCAAATTCCTCAAAGATGCAAAGTAAGAGGAACTCCAAATTTATTAAATACCTGCATAACACATACTGCAAGTGGATCTAGCCAGAGCTCACGTCCAACACACGCATGGAAAAAATGTACTTACATTCTCATAAATACATTTTACTTCTTTATTTTGACAGAGGGTGCAAGTCCAGTTCTATCCTAATCCCACTACATAGGTTAAGATATGCAAATGTTTAACCATAAAAAAAATATATATTTTATTTACCAGTCCATGACACACCAAAGTTCCTTCATATTGTTCTGAAGAATGGTTCCAGTAAGGCCTATGCGAACACTGCATTTTAAGGACTTCATGGTTTGAGTTATTTGAGACTTTGGGTTCTTGATTCTATGTGCTTCATCCACTATGACAGCAGACCACTCCACACTGCAGAGCAAGAAAAAATACCGCCTTAACTGAAATGACATCATCCCATCAATCCACATACCGAAAAATTGACATCAGCCACACATATAGACCAGATTATTATTGTCAAAAAATATGTATTTATTTTATAATATTTTACTTTGTATTATACTACTCAGTTTCCTTGTATTCTGTTTGTTTAGTAAATTAAATACACATAATTAAGTATCACAGAATCACAGAATGTTAGAGATTGGAAGGGACCTCGAAAGATCATCTAGTCCAATCCCCCTGCCAAAGCAGGAACACCTAGATCAGATCGCACAGGAATGCATCCAGGCGGGTTTTGAATGTCTCCAGAGAAGGAGACTCCACAACCTCTCTGGGCAGCCTGTTCCAGTGCTCTGTCACCCTCACTGTGAAGAAATTTCTCCTCATATTTAAGCGGAACCTCCTATGTTCCAGCTTGCACCCATTGCCCCTTCTCCTGTCACTGGATGTCACAGTGAAGAGCCTGGCTCCATCCTCCTGACACCCACCCTTTACATATTTATAAATATTAATTAGGTCACTCCTCAGTCTCCTCTTCTCCAAGCTGAAGAGACCCAGCTCCCTCAGCCTTTCCTCATAAGGGAGATGCTCCACTCCCTTCATCATCTTGGTGGCTCTGCGCTGGACCCTCTCCAGCAGTTCCCTGTCCTTCTTGAACTGAGGGGCCCAGAACTGGACACAATATTCCAGATGCGGTCTCATCAGGGCAGGGTAGAAGGGAAGGAGAACCTCTCTCGACCTACTAACCACACCCCTTCTAATACACCCCAGGATGCCATTGGCCTTCTTGGCCACGAGGGCACAGTGCTGGCTCATGGTCATCCTGCTGTCCACCAGGACCCCCAGGTCCCTTTCCCCTACGCTGCTCTCCAACAGGTCAGTACCCAACTTATACTGCTTCCTGGGGTTATTCCTGCCCAGATGCAAGACTCTACTCTTGCCCTTGTTAAATTTCATTAAATTTCTCCCTGCCCAACTCTCCAGCCTGTGTAGGTCTCACTGGATGGCAGCGCACCCTTCTGGCATGTCAGCCACTCCTCCCAGTTTTATATCATCAGCAAACTTGCCAAGGGTGCACTCTATCCCCTCATCCAAGTCATTGATGAATATATTGAACAGCACCGGTCCCAGCACAGAACCCTGGGGGACCCCACTAGATACAGGCCTCCAACTAGATTCCATCCCATTCACCACAGCTCTCTGGCTTCTTTCCTCCAGCCAGTTCACAATCCATCTCACTACCCCATCGTCCAGACCACACTTCCTCAGTTTAGCTGTGAGGATACTGTGGGAGACGGTGTTGAATGCTTTACTGAAATCAAGATAGAAGTATAGAAGTATAATGGTATAGAATAGATAGATAGATAGGTATAGATAGAAGTATAATGGTTAAACTAGACAGTCAAACAGATGAACTACTGACAACCGTTTTACGTTTTCTGAGAAGAAAGCAGCTTTCCACCTTTGGAGCAATCAGACCAGCACATCTTACAAGCACTAATTCTTCTCACAATGGAGATTTAGAAAAACTGAATAAACCTCTTATTGTGACTTTCTGAACCACGGTTCGCACAGATGTGTTTCATTTTTCCCAACAATGCCTATCCAGTGTGGCCAGGAACAGACAAAGCATTTCTAACTGCACAGTTTCCTACATGAAAGCATCACCCAACTTCTTCAGTATCTGTACAATAGTAGTATGAGGGAGGAGTTTTAGTAGTTTGTGATTTTGAAACCAAGAGGCACATAACTAGAAGCAGGAATTGAATGATACTTTGCAACAAGTTCAAGTACAAAGTCTTGTTGTAAAATGAACTGTATACGGTGATACTGATTTTAAATCATCAAGTCCCTAGGAAGAAATTTGGTGACTTCATGAGACTCCTGTATATACATGAACAAGTATTTCAGAACAAATTCATACCCATGCCAATGTTACTTCGAGCACCCATGTTTAGAAGGAAACCTCCCTCTTGAGTAGGTTTCATGAAAACTGACCTTGTGACATGTTTGATGCTTGCTAAACACTTTCATTCACCTCTGAGCTTCTTACATTCCTAAAATCTGCTAATAATTCAGTTTCTGAAAGGAGCATAACAGGTGAAGAACCTATGCTTCAACTTAATCTCTCATGATGTTGATTTACATGCAGAACGGAGTCTATGCGCTCTTTCTTTCTCTTTACAGAAGTTCTACATACCCAATCTAAAGCTTGGCTAATGCAGCTAGGAAGAGATTCCACAGCTGACCTGTTACAGAAGACTGAACCCCAACTGAATAGTTTCAAGACAAAATCTTGTCAAGCCATCATTAATTAAAGACCAGTCTGAGGCGAATCCATCATTCTAGCTAAGCAAGACGCACAGGCTCTCAGGGTGTCAAAAGAACATTGCATCATTCAGTCACACACTCTACAGACAGAGTTCGGTAAATCCATACACTGAAGCAATGCTTTTATTCACACATGGCTCCTGCCACGCTGACACGGCGGTGCATACGCACCTATTTCCTGGCCGCTGGCTATTTAATGTCTCCTGTCAGCACTTATTCAAACCTGTGCACAGACAGAGCTGGAGATCAGGCTCTTTCTGGCGATGGCTGTGCAGAACAGCAGGATGCTTTCTGAGGCCACGGTGCTTTCCCATCACTTTGCATGAGAACACCTGCAGTGCCACTGAGAACGCTAGCTGCTAAGGGCAGAACACTACTACTAAAAGAATTGTTCATGCAGCCTGTACCTATTTCCAATATGAAACAGGTAAAGAGGACCACTAGGACCAGGTGAGAAACTAAGTACTCCCAAACATAACAAAAGTAAAGGTGAAACTCCTCATTTTAAAATATTGGCAGCAATGGGGCAAATTAAGTAGGACTTCTAATAAAATCTACACTCATAAAGATCTTGATTCTGCTAAGTTCATAATGTATTTAAAACCATACTCACACACTCCTTTTATCTCACAGTTATCCGGACTTAGGAATTTCATCAAACTGGTGAAAAGTGCAAAAAGAGGAAAATATCTTGTGAAGATTTGCTAAGAAATTCCAGAACTCTCCTTCCTTAAACTGTATTGAAATACCAAGGTATTTTTCAGCTACCATGGCTTTTCAGCAATTCCTGCAGTTGTTAGAGAACACTTCCTGAATACATTAACAGCAAAAACTAGCTTTATGAAAACTTTTCAAGCACTTACTTCTCCCAAGCACCCCACTACAAAGACAGCATCAACTCTCCGAAGACAGATAAATGGGAATCTCTTCTTCCATGCAGCAAGTCATTGGGTTTAACAGTAAACACGTTACATAGAAATAATATGTAGTTGCAAGGAACAATGCAAAATAAAACAGTTAAGTGTGTGGGAAAATACATTAAAATCATTACCTGTTGAATTCATCCAAATACAGGCGAAGCGTCTCATACGTTGTAAGGGCAACTTCACATTTCCCTTGCTTGATGCGACTCCAGTCATCATCCTTCCTACTGCCATGTAAGATAGAGATCTTAAAGTACCCCCACGTGTCTAACTCATCCTTCCAGTTGTACAGCACTGAAAGAGGGGCCACTATGAGGAAAGTCTGAAAACAAATAGCTGTTATAGGATCACTGGAAAATCTACAACACGGCACTTTCTCAATAAGGAAAGTCAAAATCTTGAGATTTATCTTACTACTTCAGTGTTTGAACTGCTTAATTCTGTTGCTTCAAAGCACAGTATAGAAAATACCTGAACATTCGATATAAATTCAAAAGTAATGAATTTACTGAGTGCGTAGATACCACAGGAAAAAAATAAAAAAAAAAAGCTACAAAAAATACCTGAAGTTGTTCTGATGTTTATTCAAATTACAGTCTATCAACTACAACAAGACATATACTACCACATTGCTTTGTTACAGCATCTATTACAAATATTATTTATGTTTTACAGACTAAAAAAAAATAGAATGAAGACATTACTTGAATCCATAACCAATACATGATTTCAAAACAGAAAGCTTCAGAAAAGGTTTAAAAATTTAACATAACCTGTACAACTCATTTATTATCATAGCCTAATACAATCAGTGAGGCAAGAAGGAACCTCAAGAAGTTTCTAGTCCAGCTTTCCTGTCAAAGCAGGGGCAACACTGAATTCAGATCATTTAGGGCTTCTATGACTTTTTTCACTCGGGTCTTCAAAACCCTCCAAGTATGGAAGAGTCCACACCCTCTCGCTGTTACCCTTCTCAATGCTTAATTGTCCTCAAAGCAAAATTCTTCTTCTCTTATAGAAAGTCAGAAGGACTCATACTTTTTCACATACAGTGCTATTCCTTCCCCTCTTCCTCTCTGCTTGTTTTTCACGAGGAACCCATAACCACCTTCTACAGAACTACAGTCTGCAAGCAAGCAAGCAATCAAACAACACAAATATCGCCTTTTATCAACATTCTTAATGTTTTGTCAGTAAAAAAAGTTGTACCTTCTTAGGGCTACACTTCGATTCTTTTTTCATCGTCCTCAGTAAAAACTCTGGCATATTATTTTCAATATCCTCATGTGTTCCCTTTTTGTGCAACACTGCAGCCAAAAACGAAATAACCTTCAGAAAGAAATCAGTTCTTAGTAATTACGTACAACAATGCCTACAGAAAATCAAAAAATTCCACTCGTTCAGACAAAATCCTGAATGAGATTTAGTTTGTTTTGTTTAGCATATTTCTTTTTTGTTTTAAATCAGTCTCAGTTTTTAACAGAACCACTCCCCTTGGAGAATCCAGAAATTATGACAAGGGCACTTAATTGTTTTGTATTGCACTTCCATCTTCTGCGTGGAAAAGCCTCAGAAATACAGTATAGGTGATAAAGGAGACATGAAGGGATCTTCCAGTTTTCCTGGAAATGGAGGGCATGCAAATCTTGGATGAAGAAACAGAAGAGTTACTTGCAAACCATATTCTGATCCTACTTCTGCAAAAGGAAAAAGAGACTTAAACTCTACATTACATTTTTACCAATATGTGGTTTTCTGTATGTTCCATCCCCTCAAATTCCTGTTTTTAAATTCAAAACCAGTTCTTTTGGTTGCGTTTAGCTCTGTACTCACTCATCTGCCTCAAACGAGCCATGGTGATTTTTACTTCCCCTACATTATGAGCAGACACTTATTGTAACACGCCACAGCGGGGACAAACATCCTAGCCAAGGTTATACCAAGCTGCTCCCATGGCAAACCAAAGCAGGCAGAGGACAGAGGTGTCTGGCCAGAACATTCAAATCCGTAAAGCCCACTTGAAATAAATGACATCCATGGAGCCAAGCAGCAGCGAGAACCAGATGCATCATCGATGGGTGCCCTCCTTTTGAAAGCTCCACAGGCCCCAGGCCCCTTCTACTCAGGATGGCCAGCTCTTTTGAAGCTGCTACACAGTTGCTCGTAGTAGGGCAGAGGTAAAGCTGTCAGCTATTGAATAAAAAAATTCATTTTTGGAAGAATCACGCATCACAAATTCGTAACAATAGCAAAGGCTGTAAAAGGGCAACTCTGATGAGAAACCTTTGGCTCTTTCAGATAAACTAGGAACCAATCTAAAGGCCTCAACAGGGAACTTTAACTTGCTGCATTCTTATTACAAAATAACATTGTCCTACTTGTCTCCACTTCAACTTCAAAACAAAGAGCCACACTCTCAAGTCAATTCAAGCAAAAACCATTTCAGAAGTAGAAAGCGCATTACAATGCAAGTCTCACAGAAAAGTCTTTATCTCACGTATCATCCTGTAGTCTACAAACTGTAAGATTCAGCCAACTGATAAGCAAAAGCAAAATTTTCTTTAACACTGTAAATCAGTTAGCTGGCACTTGATTATGTTTAATTCATATTCTTTCATACACGGAAATCCGTATGGAACAAGTAAACTCATCTATTCATTCGTATCTTCCAAACTGCTTTCCACACTACACTTGAAGAACATAAATAGTGTGCTTTAATATGGAATATCTAAGATCTTTTTAAAAAATTGTATCATTCTTCTGCAAACTTGACACTGTGATTAAAGGAAATAACCACCATGTACAACTTTTACAAAGGAACACACTGTCACTGTGTGATGAATGTGACCTGGTCATTACAGAATAAGCTGTGAGATTCAGGAAATACAGGAGATGGAAGCAAGGCAACTTTTTTTTTTTTTTCCCCTCCTGATTTATCATCTTATACAAATGTTTCTTAAAATATTAAATTGGATACTTGCAGTTCTTGCTTAACTACTGAGTTCTTGAGCTGCCATGGACAAGGAATGTGTCTGAGGCGAGGTGAAGCTCAAGGTGAAGCACTGGAGACAGTTTAGTTTTAATCAGTAAGTTAACAAATCATCAGCAGCTCTACCCATACATGATAAATGCTCTATTCAGACAAGTTTTGCCAGTTTAGTTCACTCACTTCTCTTGTAAAGTTTGCTACAGAACAAGCTTCTGTGCACTGAAGAGTGTCAGCTGATGTTCTCCTAACTGGATGCACAAGACCTGCTACGGGAATTTGCCAGCGAAGTAATGAGCTTGCCTTTCACACACAGAAAGAGCAATGAGATAGGGACAAGGACCGCTAACCACAGGATTCGAGGTGCTAACGTAAAACCAAGCAGATTAAAGAGGATTGTCTCAAACATAAAAATGCCTTGATTTTAATAAAATTAATGAATCATTTGGTCCGTGCTTGTTCAAAGCATAACAGAAAAATCCAGCTATACTTCTCCTTTCACCAACAGAAGTTGCACTTCCAACAGTGATAAAAATAACATGGAACATCTATGTACTTTTTTCAGATAGAGGAGTAGATGTGGCTTCTACTTCTAGCTCCCAGTACAGTCAAACTGTTTGTTTCCAGGAAAAAAAGGAAATAGACCTTTAAGACTCTGACCTAAGTCAAGAGGTGTATGTACTTTTAGCATTTTCCAGTGTAAACTACCTTCACGATGCGTGGGTATCAATCAAAAAAATGCACTAAACATAAACACTGACATCTTAACTGCCATAACTACTGAGCTTCACACTACAAGTGGTCATATCCCAGCTCCATGACATGTCAGAAGCTTATCTTCAATCGGCAATGGCTCCTGTCCCTTAAGTATTGTCATAGTCACACCCTGCCTCTTCCAGCTGCACTCCAGGAAATGGAGTGCATTTCATGAAATCTCATCTTCACTGAGATGGCTTCTCTTAAAAAATCAATTTAAAAAAAAAAAACAAAACTTCTCACAGATAACACACTGCAAAAAGAAAACAAATCTATCGTCTTAACGCTTTTATAATAATAAACAAGTACCTGAACTGTCTTTCCAAGGCCCATGTCATCTCCAAGAATGCATCCCCTTTTATTAGCGTAGTGTCCATACAGAAACTGTGCTCCTTCCCTCTGATAGTCACGCAGGTATCTATTAATTGTATATGGTATAAAATCACCGTTATCAGATAACTTAAAAGCAACTGCTGAGGATGGAAGTCTTCGACCAGGAAAATAAGGCTTTTCCAGATCACCATCATCAAATATTACACTTCTCCTGTGACCTGTACTGCCTTCGACCCTACGGAGCTTAGACGTTAGTATTTTCTTTTCTTCAGATTCCAGGAATGATACAATAGCAAATGATTTTCCATTCTTGTCCCTTTCAATAGACGATATTGTTCCTTCATAAAGCTTCCCATTTTCAGGGCAAGGTGCAAGGCATTTCTCTCCAACATGCCATTTATCTGTGGGGAAAAAAAAAAAAAAGAGCAAAACTCAAAAACATAATGAAAAATTGGCTAAATACACAAACTATTACATTGTGTCGCTACTCTAAGTATCAGATGCAAATACATTTGACAAAATGGATACAACTCAAGATACAAGATTTTAGTGAAAGCACCTTTACTAGAAAAAGCAGAGCCTTCACTGTTCATAGTAGGGAAAAAAAAAAAAAAAAAAAGAGAGGCCTACTATAATGACCGCATGCAAAGTTTTTCGGATCTGGATTGAAGAAGTGTGCCTCCGAATGATGTGAAGTGCAACTGTGGAGACTTCCTGGGCAAGTGTGGTTCCTTCATTAAGCAAACCACGGTGGACCTCTCTTCCAAATAGCTTCAGCCCTTTCTCCAACACACGCGGGTTTCTTGCACCTAGTGTCTTCTGACTGTGAGTTTCACAGGTCTGCTCTCTAATATGTGACAAGCTTCTGCCTGCTATAAACCTGTACCCTGAACCGATGGCCCACCAAGTTCTTACAGCAAGAACATCACGAACTGGAGTCACTCCACTGGATTCACAACTCTGCAGCTCTCTCGCACTGTCCCTGCATCAACCGTGATCAGGATGAATTCCACTGCACACTTTGTGCCCTGCTCATAAGACACTCCATACCTTGTGCCATTCCTGCTGATCTCCTCTGAAAAATCTGCAGCTCAGCAAATCTTTTTGAGGCAAAGAGTGAGCTACAGACAGTATATTCAACAAATCATACATAACTACTCTCTATAAGTTTTAGGCATTTGTACTGTCTCATGCACATGCTCAAATCCATGCCAAAAAAAAAAAAAAAAAAAAAAAAAAAAAAGAAAAAAAAAGAAAAAAGAAAAAAAGTACATGGCCTTCTCCCATGAGCATCTAAATCTTTGGGCAATTTCTCAAAATTAAGAAGCCAGACAGAAAAATGAAACCCGTATATATATATATATATATACACATATGTATACAGCTCACTGCAAAATATGCAAAACTAAATTTCCAATACTGCATTTTCATTATTACTCTCTTTTACAGTACTATCTGAAGTGACATGTAGAATTGAAGACTCAAGTTAATACTACGTTTTAAGATGACAGCACCTTTGCTTCTTAGCATTTATTTGAGCTTTACGAGTTGCCTGTGACTTGTCAGAATTAGGGTTCTAGGTGCAAAGCAGAATAGAGAGTACTGGACAGTACTATCAGTAGCGTCAAACTCCAAACCTACTAGGAAGGAACAGAGCAAGAAAAAGAATGGCAAAACGATGGCACTGAGAACATTATTGCTACCACGCTGCCGGTGGCCAACTGCCCAATGGTCTCCTGTCAACTGCTCCTGTACAAAACAAGCAAATCCACCACAAACGCTTTGCAGCCATGGAGGTTTGACAGCTGAACATAGAGTGCAAGGTTATTTGCACCCTGATAATCCCAAGGAAAAAAAAAAAAAAAGAAAAAATCCAAACACGAGCACTTGTTACAAGTGAATGCTCACAGGCCACGCACACCGCCGCGCTCCTCACAGCTCCGCTCCGCAGCTGGGCAAGGCACACGCTGCCAGCAGGCTCGGAGGCAGCTGCCCCACGCCGGGCCGACGCCAGACCTGCTGGCCCAACCCGCTTACCTGGCAGCGCATCGCCC
>VXAV01003645.1:81656-94722 GCA_013399715.1 Alectura lathami
TTCTTTCATATTATGTCAAACTGATGTAAACTTTATCACTGTGAGGAAATGTAAGGCACATATATATTTGAAATAAACTTCTATTCAGCAATCAATGTAGATCGTCTGCAAGTAAGAGTTTTTAATCTGAGCTAGTTATGTGTATATACTTCTTACCTCTAGTATGAAAAATACTATTCATGAAGTGGAACTCTGTTTCATTAGAGAATAAATAGTTTAAAAATAAAACTTCTACTTACGATCTTGTGTTCATTTTAGCACTCAAGAAAAACAGCACACACAAAAAACACCCCCCTAAAAAAAAAAAAAAACAAAAAACAACAAAATAAAAAACCCAACCAACAAACAAAACATAACAAAACATACAAACCCAAAACAAATCCAAAACCAAGCCATTCAGGAAATAGAAGATCTGACAAAGTTTTTTTATTTTTCTCTTGATATTACCACCAGGTTATTTTTTGCCAGTTCCTCCATAGGCCATAATAACCATCTCAGCTATCAGCTGACTTGCTAATTAGTTAACAAACAAAATGTTTATTACCTGCCTCCCATCTAACTTTCCTTTGGCAATGCCACTCATACTGGCCACTCTACCCTCATGGTTAATTTCATTAGATCTTAGGTATGTAATTTTCATAGAGATTTTTTAGGAGAGTAAGAATCCATTGTATTAATTTCTCAAATTTGGCTGGATGAAGTCCTGAGCAATACAATCTAATTTGAAATGAGTCTTGTTTATGGCAAGAGGTTGGATGTATGATCACCGCAGACCTCTTCTAACTAAAGTATTTTATGATTCTGTCTCCTCTTTGGGTGAAATTGGCCCAAAGACTTGAAGATTATTAGGGAAAACTATTAAATAGTGTAACCATGCCTCATCACTTCACAGTCATATGGAAGATTATAGTACATACAGCGCAATCTAAAGGACAAGATCCGAAGTGCAGAGTGCATGTAAATGAAAATTGTGTTGTTCTGTGAACTGCTGTGCAGCTCACTCTGAAACAACCAGAATTCACTGCGATCAGAGATCCTTTAAAGACTATGATCTGGAGAGGTCAGCCAAAATCTCCTGGTATCCTGTTTCGTATATAATATTTGGCACACTGGTTCTATTTTATATATGGTGAGAAATGATTATACCTTAGAAATGAACAGCTTTTGTCTTATGCAACTACAGGGAAAGTCCTGCAGGGTAAATCTAGATTAACTTTCTCGGGGATCAGGCCTGATGTTAATGTGCTGTCCATGTAACAAGAAGAAGCCAAACAGACCTTGTGCCTTTGAATTGTTCAGAAACAAACTGAGCCACTGGGGAAAATGCCTAGAGGAATTTTTATATTGTTGTCAGACGCCATCCTTTACAATTGCCAGATTAACTGCAGTGTGTTGTAGAAACATCTCTGTGATTAAACAATTGCTGTATTACCAATTTTGAAATCTATTAATGCAAAACAGGTGATAGGATAAACCTGTAACTGAAAACCAAATACACCATAAGTTGTAGGAATTTGTTAACTATTAAAAAACAAAACAAATCAAACAAAAAAAAAAGCTTAATATTAACTATGTCTTCTGCTTGCAGTATCTCTGATACCTACTCAGTAACATATTGGTGCGTATACTGGGGGCAGCAAAGAATTTACAGCTAGGCAACCAAATGTGGGAAGGCTGAGTGAAAGAATTGCCTCAAACAAAAAATAGTACTTACAGTAACAAAGAAATAAAGAAATCCTTTGATTCTAGGTTTCTCATTTCAAAACTCCTGATTCACATTGCTAAACACAAATTCTAATATTGACTTTTATGGTTGTGTATTGTTTTCAACTAAAAATTTGTGTTTCATACAGACAAACTCCAAACTCAGTGCAATTTTAGCTGCAGAAATACAAAATATAAATCTGCAATGAAACCACATCATTCATGTTAAGAATGCTTAAGATAATTTTAGATAAACACAATCATTTTCTTATAGTAACTAAAGTGGATGTGGTAATTTGCATAAGAGATAGAGAAAACCAGTGACTTGGTGCTGTTTGTTTTGGAATGACTGTGCCTATTTCAGTTTGCATACCACTTTCAGTGAAAATACAGTAACAGAACTGGCCACTGTCATTTAGCAAAAGCCATTTTATCTGGCAAAAGCCGCTAGTCTGCATGTATACTGAAACCTTCTGCCAGTATCGCGACATTAGTATGTTACCTAATAATATATTCAAACTAAAATTTACTGAAATATTTTGTCTAGGTAAATACGGCATGTTATTAAAAAACAAGTCCTCTGTTGCCAATGCAGATTGTATCTGAATTTTTAGTCCCCATGTACAGCTACAAAGACAGTTGTACCAGGAAATGCGCTCTTCAGCTTGTCTACATTTACATGGTTTTAAATTAGTTAAAGTAGTCAATTTAGTAGCCACATCTGCTCCATGAGGGTGGGCTTTTCAGTTTTTTTTTGTTGTTGTTGTTGATGTTGTTGTTGTTTTTTTTTTTTTTTTTTTTGTTTTTTTGTTTTTTTTTTTTTTTTTTTTTTTTTTTTTTTTTTTGTGGGGGGGCTTTGTGGTCTGCATAGTGTTCTATCTTGTTGAAATGAAAACTATAGCTGCACACAAGCAAGCCGGTATAAAGATAGATTAGATTATTTAGTATCCAATGATAACTGAAACTCTTAGGTGTGCGTGGTTATAGTTCATGATGCATGCTTTCAGATACATCGTACCTGTGGGCTCTTAGGATGAGCGACAGCACAGGTATTGAGATTGGGATGAAAGACTTGCCCCTGTAGTTATTGTAGTTATTCCTGCAGAATTCCTATTTTTTCCTGGAACAAAAAAGCAAACAAACAAGCAAACAAAAGCACCACCAAACTACATTTATTCTAACAGTTTTAACAGGCTAACACTTTAAAACATTTCCTTAGCATTGAAGACAACAAAGAAGAAGGCTTAAGTTGCAGGAATCTTACCTTGGAAAGTATTACAGCCACATCAAAACCCTGTATTTTTTTAAAAAAGCCTTATGCTAAC
This sequence comes from Alectura lathami, assembly GCA_013399715.1. Taxonomy (NCBI): domain Eukaryota; kingdom Metazoa; phylum Chordata; class Aves; order Galliformes; family Megapodiidae; genus Alectura; species Alectura lathami. The sequence goes on from VXAV01003645.1 coordinate 84,686, forward strand.
TTCTGATGCATATATATGTAAAATAAATATAAAACTGTTCATACAAATGGGGTGAAGACATAGAACATGATCTCACTTTTATTTCCTTCTCACCTTCTGTTTCTCCTCTTTTCGACTTCAGAAAGGATTCCTAGGGCCAGAGGGGAGCTAGTATTGGAGACTCAATGTGTAAACTCCAGGCTTTTAAAAAGCTACAAGAAATGCCAGAGCTGAGACACATATCCGTGTATATATTTGCTGACTCACAAAATTATTTATGTCCAGGCTTCCTACAGATGGAGCTATAATGCAGTATGTAAGTGCCTGTTTTCCTTCACAGCAGATAAAGGGATGGCATCTCCACAAATGAACTTCCTTGTTTAGATCTCTTATGTCATCTTTCCAATTTATTTGTTTGCATATATTTTATTTTATTTTATTTTATTTTATTTTATTTTATTTTATTTTAGTTTAGTTTAGTTTATTTTCAGGAAAGGTTAGTTTTAAAGGTACAGCTTTTGCTGGGACAAGTTTCATGCCAAAAAGTGTTTTTTGAGGTTGCTGAAATTCATTTTCTTCCTATATAATGCTCATGTATTTAGCTTATTACTTTCCTCAATCTTCTCTTCAATATGGCAGCTAATGCAGGAGAAAAGAAAAAAAAAACAGCCAAAGAAGATATTTGAAGAAAACAGAGAAAGACAGGCTCATTGTAGTTGTTATGTCATTTTGCTATTGTTTCATGCCTTCTGCTGTGTTACCTTTTTTCTGCCTGTATTGTTCGCTTTTTGGATCACAGCCATTTTCTCCCCACGTGGAGTTACATGAATAGTATGTAAAGCCTTTGGTTTCAGAAAAGGACAAATGTCTGCAATTTGATTTTTATTAGATTCATCCAGAAGACTAAAGAGACCTACTAAATACTGTCTTTCAAATTCTTCAGATACTGTATCCATAAGTATTCATCCTTTCCCATTGTCTGTTGTGCCACTTACCTAGCAGAGAGCAGGAAAAAAATGCCTCAGCTGGCACCATGGACAGAGGCCCCCTATGAGATGGTTAGAGCTGTAAATAGTGCACTCCTGACAAATATTACTCATGTGTATAAGTAAAAGACTGAAATTATTTTATTAGATTTATTGAATTATCTGTATTGGGAGACTTCAAAGATAAATAATTATTCTCCCCGAACTGGACAAAACACTTACAATGAATTATATTTAGTTTGGGAACAGGGGAGGTCGCGTTGTCAAAGGGTAACTGAAAGATTTTGCAGTCACATTCACTACCAGATAAGTTCAAAAATAATACCATTGTGAATACATAGGCTAAACTTTTAGCATGACACTGCATGATTTCTTTTTTATGAGGTAGTCTTCTGCCCTCCAAGATAGACTTTCAGCTCACAGCAATATCCTCTATTACTACAACTCATAGCTACATACAGCCCTAGTATTAAGATTCACACAATCCAGGGAATCACAGAATCACAAAGTCGTTGAGGTTAGCAGGAACCTCAGCATCCATCTGATCCAACCCTGTCCAAGCAGAGACACCCCAGAACATGTTGCCCAGGACCATATCCAAGCAGCTTTTAAAGATCTCCAAGGAGGAAGACTCCACAACCATAAAGAGAGACTCTCTGGGCAGCCTGTGCCAGTACTTTGTGACCCACACAGCACAGAAGTTCTTCCTGATGTTCAGGAGGAACCCCCTGTAACTCAGTTTGTGCCCATTGCCTCCTGTTCTGTCACTGGAAAAAGGCTGGCTGCATCCTCTTTGCAGCCTCCCTTAAATCCAGACACACTTGATGAGGCAAGTAGAAGCTTCCATTTTTATTTTCCTCATGAGAAATGGAATGGAGCTGGAAGACATTTGCTGTCTCCAAATTACACAATAATTGAAACACCTTACAGAATTTCAGCACTGCACTGTAATTTGCCATCCTCACTTACATGAAAAAATAGAACATACGTGTATTTGTGTGCATGTTAGAAGGCATGGGGGTGTTGTCATTATTATCATCCATTTCATGTTCAGCACTTTGTCACACTGTCTATAGCTCCTTGCTGATATGAAGGGATTAAAGAATTCTGTCCTTTACACTGGAACTTTTTGGTCACAGACAGCTTTACATCAGCCACACCTGCAGGACTTGTGCCAGAATGTTCTCAGGACTAGACAGAGGTGAGATACTGTCTCTGATCTCTGAGATAAAGCATTGCATCCTAACCCGATGCCATGCAAAATCAAAGATTTTATTTCAAGTTAGGATCCTTTTTCTTAGTGTTGGCTTCTGTGAGATTATGCTGTGTTCATCATGTGAAAAAAAATCCTCTGCCAGGGGCCTTAAGAGTCCTTTTTGGGTGGACTGTTAGTTTTGCCTGAAGCCTAAGTGATGGGGAGAAATTCTGGAAAGAACAAGAGATTCTTGCTGGACATAATATAAGCCTGGGACCTCCAGAATAGCAGATAGAATAATTTCTGGCTGATTTTATGATGCATGGTGGTGGTAATGTCAGACTGTCAGTCCATGCATACTGTTTATAATAAATACATCTTACTGCTCAAGATGAGCTATTTGCTATTTTCTATATTACTTTCAATTATCTGAGATGCTCCAAACAATGGAAATATTTTTGTCTGTAGAGGTAAGCCCAAAAAGTGCCATATCATAGAATCATAGAATGGCTTGGGTTGGAAGGGAACTCAAAGATCATCTAGTTCCAACCCCCTGCCGTGGACAGGGCTGCCAGCCACCAGCTCACTAGATCAAACTGCCCAGGAACCCATCCAGCCTGGCCTTGAACACAGCCAGGGATGGGGCATCCACAGCTTCTCTGGGCAGCCTGTGCCAGCGCCTCACCACTCTCTCAGGGAAGAATTTCTTCCTGATGTCCAACCTAAACCTCCCCTCTTTCAGTTTTAGCCCATTCCCCCTTGTCCTACCATTATCTGCCTGTGTAAAAAGTCGGTCGCCCTCCTGCCTGTAAGCTCCTTTCAGGTATTGGAAGGCCGCAATGAGGTCTCCCCGGAGCCTTCTCTTTTCCAAGCTGAACAATCCCAACTCCCAACTCCCTCAACCTTTCCTCATAGGAGAGGTGCTCCAGCCCTCTGAGCATTTTGGTGGCCCTCCTCTGGACCCTCTCCAACAGCTCCACATCCCCTCTGTTCTGGGTGCCCCAGGCCTGGACACAGCACTCCAGGTGAGGCCTTCCAAGGGCAGAGTAGAGGCGGACGATCACCTCCCTCTCCCTGCTGGCCACCCCTCTCTTGATGCAGCCCAGGATGCCATTGGCCTTCCTGGCTGCGTCTGTGACTGTAAGTCACAAAAATGCCTTCCAAGTGGCTATATATGAATCAATTGGACCTATGGCAACTCCTATCTCACATATTCCATCCCATGTATCTTAGGTTGATGACAATTCTTCCTTTTGACCTGAAATTTCACTCATCTGAACTGAATACACTAAGGGTTGCACTTGTTGACAGCACCAGTGAACCATCTCTGACAAGGATTATTGATAGTATGACGCAGAGGTTATTCAATGGAATAAGAACATACTTTGCTTCTTGAAAGGCAGCTTGTGTTGATAAGTGGTCCTTTTCCATATACATACTATATTTTTATCTTTGAGGGGCATGTTTCTAATGTAGAACTGAGGACATTTTCAGAAAACAAATCTCACAGAAAATAAAGTTAGCAATTTAATTAGTGTGTTGTCTTTAGAGATCCTCGTGTTTTGAATAAGGAATACTTTTTCTATGTTACAGTAATTCTTGAATATGATGAAGGAGGCACTCTGTCTTCCTTCTCCTTGCTGCCTGAGGAACTGTTATTTATCATTTCAGTGCTCTGCCTTTCGAGTTCATAGGCAGAACATACAGCCTTTATCTTGTGACGGCTAGTGAATGAGGCTTAGTAGTGGGACTGTCAGCCCTGTCTTAACACTGGAATATGTAGTGGACAGTTCATTTCTGAATGCTATTAGGAAATGCATTACAGATTGAAAGCTCCTTCAACAGTAGAAGCAGGCTATCCAAAGAGAGGATATTAAACTGGAAAACTGATGAGTTGAAACAAGAGGAGCAGGTTACATGCAGCTTCTATATGTTTTCAGATTTTTTCTACCTTTTGTTGGAGAAAAGGGCTGCAGCTTTCATAAGGATCCTGACACTGCTGTGTGAGCTTCTTACTGGTGCTAGTGAAGTTTACACTGTATGAACTGGCTGGAAGCCTGAGTGCTGTGAAAAGGTAGACTGCCACAAAACTAAAGTAGTTGTCAGAGGAGGGAGGAGGATCTACTGTGCCAGATTCAGCCACAAGGATTAGTTGTTCTCCCCCACACTGGTCTCTTCAAAACATAGCACATCTGTGTAATCTACTGAAGAGTTTGCTGTTCTACTGGAGAGACTAGTATGCTGTCTATTGTCATCTACACAACTTGCCACAGTCTGATTATTAACTTTTCAGTTCTAATCTTCTCTTCGCATGTAGCTCCCTAAGTTATTTTGGTCTAACACCTTAGCTCTATGCTTATCAGTCAAGTACAGAGGGCTTGAAGCTGCTCTGAAGTATTAAAATAAAAAATCAAAAGCATGCTGAGAAGACCTAATAATTTTTAAACATTTGGTGTCCGCATTTGTCTTAGATCTTCATGGCTTCAGTAGCTAAGGAGGATTCTTATCTAAAGTTTACTGGAAGTCATAGACCCAGCTCCTACACATTTAGGTGCAGTTCACCAGAAACCTTATGGGGCCCTGGAACTGAACTTTACATGTACTGTTAAAATTCCTTTGGCTCTCTCTACAAGTTTATAAGTATGTACATTCAAGTGTTACAGATAAAGATTTGGTTTCAGATTAGAAACTTAAGCTATAGTTTATTTCTGCATAGAATAACTCATCTTTCATTTTCTCTGCCACATAGCCTCCAGAAGAATCCTTCTCTGCAGCCAAAAGAAATCACTCTGCACTTGCCTGATATTCAACACCAACATCTGGGAGGGCAACCTAGGTGTCGAGTGAGAGGAAATGGCAACACCCCATTTAGCTGGAGTGCACCATCCAATCTTACATCTCTTTTCTGCTTCTTGTCAAGCAAGTTCTCAACTTTGGTTGGAATTGTCTGCTCCTTTTCCTTAATAAACAACTCCCACTTGGAAGGTGAAGTATTAAAGCACAAGCTTAGGCTCGAGAAGAAATCCTTCCTAACCTCAGTGAGTTAGCATGGAGAGCATCCAAGTACAGGAAGATAAGGAGAAAAGGCTTGAAAGCAATCCTTCAATGGATCCATGCCACATTAGTCTTGTGAAAGATATGGGGTGATAAAATGATGATGAATATAGATGGAAGGGAGCAAAGAAGTGGGAGCAAAACCCAAAAGCTTTATCAGGAATAGAAACTACATGCAATAAAAGACATAGAGATCACTCAGGCATGAATGTTCTTTCTATCTTGCTTTCCTAATATAGAAATAAAGGCATTAATTATTGTATTAACCGTATTTTAAACCATGAACCAAGCAGAACAAAACAAACAAACAAACAAACAAAAAGATTAATAATTGCACTATTCTATTCTATTCTGATTTTTTTTTTTTTTTCTAACTCTGAATAGAACCTTTACCTTTTCATGGGCATAATTTCCATTTCAGTATAGTCTTCTGGTATTCCCTATTCCTGCCTGCTTCTTGGAAGGAGGGAAGTTCCACATTTAAAATGTTTACTGAGTTCAGTATCCACAAACTTTAGTGTTGTTTGGAGTAGAACTAAACATGCTGTCTATCTCTTCTTGTTCGGATTTGCAACCATTAATTCCAGAGAAGAAATAAGTTTGGATAATCGTATCACATGCACAGAGAGCATTTTTAGCTGTAGAAAGAATGGGAGACTGAAGGCAGGATCTGCTTCCAGAAGGTACGCATAACTGAGGAAAAGATTATTTTTAAAAAGGATTATTTTGGTCTACCAGTTTACAGGATGCCTCTTTGGACCACAGACCAGAAGCAAACCTGTCTTCTCCTGAGGAACACATTCAGTACACCGGATGAGTACCAGATCACAGAAAGCAGAAGCTTCATATATTTGTCTTTTCTCAACTGTGGTTAGAACTTCCTTGCTGTAAACATATACGTGGGTCAGGAAGACCATATTGCATGCAGCTAATGAAATTCAATGAAATATTAAGTAAGTATCAGATAATAATTAGATACTCTGGACTGCATTTTGGTCAGAATGTAGTAGCAGCTATCTCAACTCCTGAAAAAAAAAAAAAAAGAAAAAAAAAAGAAAATAAAAAAAGATAAAGATAAATAAATGTTTGTAAGGTAAGTAAATGTTTGTAAGTCCTGTAATTATTATAACTTGTACGTATGTGTGCTTTAGTCTCACTTGAAAAGTTGAGTCTGCTATGTCACAATATTTGCAATATATGTGCAGGATGTTGTGAATATGAATTGCAATAGGTGTTTACACTCCAAGTGTTGGTGAGGACCCACTTTGAACTGAATACAATCATTCTTTGGCTGAGAATAACCCAAACACTTTCTTCACTGTAAAATCTTGGCTCAAATTTCCTTTTTCTACACAGATTAGCAAAATGCTTGGAAAAAAAACAGTCTGTTACTGAGTAACTTCATGATATATGATGATTCACAATGACATCACATATAGGAAGAAGCCAACCAACACTGGAGGGCCATTACTTAGAGCTCTGGCTGTGTTGTGTTATTTGAAAGATGCATGTGTCATGTGTGGAATTAGGACAGCTTGGAAAAAATTTTAATAGTAATGTTCCTTACTTCTCAGAACTTGTTCTTGCTATTTCAATACTTCTTGCTTCCATACCTGTCATTACTGAGCTGTCCACCAATAGCAACAAGCATATGGGGCATCCAGTTACACTTAAGAATCAACAGTGGCATAATCTCATGATTTGAAGGGCAGCTGGCACAGTCCATATATAATATGTCTTTCAATAAGCAGCAAAACAAGCAAAGAAAAGAGTATAAACAATACAGATATTTTCTTTTGCAACTTATATAGTGAGTTGGCTATGGAAGGCAGTGATAGGCTGAGGCACTGTTTTACATGATAAACTTTGATACTAAAACTTGGGTTGTTAAGTCAAGTCAACACACTGGAGTCAACAAATCCCAATGTCATGTTGTGTGGTAGAACTGACATACGGAGTTCTGTACTGCCAGACTTTTACAGCTTCACAAAGCACCTTTATGTGTTTGTTCTAATTTACAGTAAGATTGGAACAGCAAGAAATAATTGCGGTATCAGAAAATCTTATCAGATTGTCCCTTTTGTACTTCCACCTCTGTGAACCTGTACTCATACCTGTTAGAGCTTTCCTGTTTATACTTCAGCTGACACCAGGATGAAAGATGTTTATCTTGATTACTCCCACATGTATATCTTTGTACTGCCTTGATACAATGAAGTATTTGGAATACTTATTTCCCCAACTGAGTTTATATATGTGGTAGGAATGCAATCCATACACTTTAAGACACTTCTTAACATTATTTGCATCAAAATTTTTAGTGTGAACCCTGCATAATGATGTGGTCTTCATTTCACCTTTGACAGAAACACCTTTTTCTTTCTCGAAACAGAACAATCCATCTTTATTTTTTCTTGAATTGGTCACTCCAAGATTCAGACAACTCCAACATAAGAGATGTACAGGGACCCCCAAGAGGTCCTAATTAGTTCTGGAGCCACTGAGACCAATGTGAGACCAATGTTAAGATTCTTCCGATATTCTAATGGAGAAGCTTTTTTACTTTATTTTATTTATTTATTTTGGAGAATGGGAAGAAGAGCTTTTTTGTTTTCTTTCCTTTTAAATCAGTTACCGTGGGAGTAAAAGCACTGCCTGAGTGCCAGGACCTAGGGAAGATTGCTCCCTGTGGAAAGGTAGAACTTGATAGAAGATTATTTAGCTGCCATAAAACAACCTAGGCTTGCCTGAACCTGGACAGGACAGAAGTGTTTGTAGAGTCTAGCAGCAGTGAAGAATCTGATGAAAGTCTGCTCAGAAGTGATGAAGGAGGTTTTTTTTTTGTGTGTGTGTTTGTTTTGGACTCAGCATATCCAAGAAAACACAGAGTTTTATATGACCCTGTAAGAGAGCTGCACTGGAGGCCAGATATATCAGCTGAAAGGGCAAGAAGGGGAGAACAAGTATTCATTGTGCCCTGTCAAGAGAGAGAGTACAGACAAAAATTTTGCACTGTTTTTCAGTGTCATTTTAGTGTTCTGTGCATACCTATCCCAGATACATGAGTGACATGTAATGAAAAGGATCATCAAGGTGACGATTACTTTTTGCTGTGTGGATTTGATAAACACAGAAGAAATCTAAACTCTTGGATACAGAAATATGCCATGAAGAATTTGTGCTGTATATTCTGTGTATGTATCCATATGCGTATGTATGTATCCCAAATTCATTTTTCTTTATAAACTATAGATTATATTCTTATTTGACTGGCCAACAAGAAGGACAGAACAGTGTTCTGAGACTATTCACTTTAACATCTTCCCATCTATTCAGAACCATGCAAAACAAAATTTGCTTTTCAAAATTTTGCAGAAACAAAATTCACCATTGTTGAGTTTACATACAGTAGAAATTTTTGTGGTTTATGTGGATGAGGAATGGTGACTTGTCCTGCACTTTCAAGTTTAATTTTTAGGTTTTGAATCATTATTAATCTTAGTGTCTCAGAATTACTCCTGATGCCTAGTACTGTAATAGATTCAACACGGTTCCCGTCTTCATTTCAGATCTCCTGCCACTTGGAGTGGGAAACTGATGTGACTTCTGTTTTCAGCTACATTGCTGAGTATTGTTACAGCATTGAATTGCCCTTGTTACCCTTGTTCTGTCTTTCTCAAATGATGTAGTGACACTGTCTTTCTCAAATGATGTAGTGACACAAAATCAGAAAGGCAGTAGAAAGGTTTCATTAACGGTGCTGCAGTTTCCCTGACATTGGGGATTTGGACAACTGACCATAATTGGTAACAACTGCCCAGTGCTCCAGGAAGTAACAACCAGCCAACAGCCTCTCTTTCCCCTTACAAAAAAAAAAAACTCACTTACATCTCCAATTAGAACTAATATTTCAAGAAAGATGTTGCTCTGTCAGAGGACTGCAATTGCATTTACTTTGCATATGAAAGAGGCAGGTAATTCAAGTTCAATTGTGAAGATGAAAGCAAAGCCAAAAACACATCTGAAAAATGTAAATACATGTATAATCAAATCTAAAAATAAGATACATGTTTGGTGGTAAATCAGATTCCTATTGTGACGTCTTATGGTTATTTTTACACTTTACACAAAAATTAGTTTTCAGTCCTGAGTAAGTTTCAATACTAGCAGAAACATAAACACTACGGAAAAAATATTGTGCTATACAAATACTAAAATTTTGTAAGAAGCAAATGTTATTATCTACTTTATATAAAATGTGATACTATTTAATCAATAGTGAGCATATAAATTATATTCTTTCTTTTACATGATTTAAAGTAACACATTATTTTTCCATGACTAGTATCTACTTTGGGTAGGTGGTATATCTGAAAGAGAGAAGAAAGCAATAGCATTCAGTTATAATGAGCATGCAATTATGAAATATGTGGTTTTAAAAGCTGAACTTTTAGTTGTAAAAAATATAGCCTAGATTTTTAACAGGGAGAGGGTTGAACTCTTTATATTTTTTTTTCTCTGCTCAGCAGTGGGAAGACAGTAGTGAAACAAAAATTTGTATAAGTCAGAGACAGTATGAACTATACTCCCAGAAGTTTTGTAAATAATGACCTCAGTTTTCTAGTTAAAAATTCTTGAGAAGTTAACAGAAGAATAACATGAACAGAGACTAAATAATTGTCAAAAATTGAAGTCATTACACTAGATACTGATCAAAGTGTCCATGAACTCTCACATGAAACAATCAGGTCCTCTTTTTCAGATATGTGAAGCACTCTTAATTCCAAACAAAATGCCCACCAAAAAAAAAAAAAAAAAAACAA
>VXAV01003647.1:22362-36606 GCA_013399715.1 Alectura lathami
TTTTTTTAGAATTATACATAAATTAAAAGCCTGCTGACAGAAGTTAATTTTTCAAGGCTCTTAATATCTTTGATGAGTGTCGCTGATGTTGGCTAAGGCCAAGAGTTAAACATTCTGCAATTACAAATACCAGCCATTTGTTTCTTTTGTTAGCCAAATTTGGATTTTCTTGATACAGAAAGTCTAGTCTCTCATTTAACATGACATATAAGTAATACACATTTTATGTATCAAAATCTAAAATAACTGAAATGCAAAATCACCCAAACACTATTGCACAAATTGCTGCTGGATTGAATGCTGTGCATTAGCACAGCAATTAATGCATTTAATCGCTAAGTAGACTATGTGTCTCAGACCAGATATGCAGAGCTAGTGCAATACTCAGGATCTTAATCTATTTGTTGCTATTCCTTCACTTGTTAAAATGAAAAAAAATACAGGTCTGTTTTGAAAATGAGAAAGTTACTAGTGTTTGTGAGACATGTTCACTATGGCTATGATAACTGAAGGTCAGCATGTGACAAACTAGTTTTTGTTACTTGAGGGCATAATTTATGAGATACATGGTGATTAGCCCCTGTGGAGAAAAAAAGAGTATTGAACAGTTTTTCACTAACAAGTACAGTAGATTTTGTGCATTCAAATAGTGTCAACCCTTTTGGAGGGTTGTATGATAAAGATGATTTTCTACTAATACATGTGATCCAAACCTCGACTGCATTTTAGAGTGTTGGACTTTACTTTAGTCTTTTAAATGTTATGTAAAATGTTTTGTCTTTTAGGAGGACAGTTTGACACTGAACATTTCCAAAAGGACAGCAGAAAGCAACATCCCTTTCACTCAGTTTCTGCCAGATTTCAAGTATCTGATATCTTGTGGAGGGAACTGCTTGCAAGCTTGCAAGAACAATTCTCAGGAATTTTGATAGGATGAAATAGTGTTTTACTTATTTAGCATTACCTTTCCTTTGTTTTCCCTCCCTTATTCTTTGTCAGAAAACAGCTATTATCCTCAGGTGGGCATTGACAATTTCCACGTCGAATTGTGGAAGAGGTCGTTGAGGGTATATTCCAGACGAAGAAGAGGTGGACAGAAAAACTAATTGCCTATTAGTATTTTCTGGTAATGCATGCCACTGGCGAAGTAGCATGGCAGCAGCCAGGTGACTATATTGGCCTTTTATCCACAGTACAAGAGCATCAATCCCTGCATGCAATCCAGAAAAAGGCTTCTAAAGTATTGTATGGCCTTACCATTCAGACAACATCCACAGTATATGGCTTTGTATACTCCGCATTCCAGATTTTCCCTTCAAATGAATAGGGTCTTGGATGACAGTGTTCAATACCCTGAATGAATTCAGATTGATTTGTGTATTTTCTATTTTTTATTTTTTAAATCAGAACAATTTAGTCTTTTAATAACTAAAGAGCAAAGGAAGAAAGTGTCAACAACATGTAGTGTTAAAAATTGTAAACACTGTTTGTATAAAGTGGCTGGTATTTGCTTCAGTATAGACCACTGATATATTTGCTAAACTGAAATACCCTGTTTCTCACCTTACTCTTATTTCCTGCACTTTTCTGTTAATGAGGCATTTCTTTACATTGGAGAAAGCTTATGCCAAAGAAATTATATTAAGAATCTAACATTTTTTATAGACAGCTTTACAGTAAAAAATGAGCATTTAAATGAGTATGCTTCTTAGAATAATCTTTAAAAAATGTGTGATTAGCAGCTCTCTTGGCTAGAATTTGAATGTGATTGAGCTGCATCGTTTCGTACCTCTGTTTAGTTCGAATGCTTAAATGTGTATGACTACAACAACTGCTATACTGATGGAAAATAATTAATAGGCAGTCGAGACATTTAATAATGTCTGTTATAATAACTGTTCAGCCAGATTTCAGTACACTTCAATGTCTATTCATCCAGCCCATCCTTCATCAGATTCTCTGTGGGGATCTTACAGGAGGCAGTGTCGAAAGTCTTACTGAAGTCAAGTAACTTTTCTCCTCCAGTTTCTAGCCATTTCATGGCAGAAGCCTCTCAGGTTGGTCAAGCTTCCTTCCCCTTGGTGAATCTATACTGACTACTTGTGATCACTGTCTTGTTGTTCATATGCCTGGAAATGGTCTCCATGAGTATGAGCTTCTCCATCATCTTCCCAGGGGTTGAAGAGATGCTTATAGATCCCTGGGTCCTCCTTTCTGCCCTTTATGAACATAGGAGTGATGTTTGCTTTCCTCCAGTCCCTAGGCACCTCTCCCAATCACTGTACAATTCAGAGATTGTCAGCAGTGGCCTCACAATGACATCAGCAACTCCTGAGTTATTTTAGGGTCTTCCTAAAGGCTCGATGAAGCTCTTTCAGTAAGTTAAGGAGATAGAGGTTATTGTTCCTTAGAAAAGGAAGGAAATTGCATTTCCTTTGTATTGTCAGTTAGAATTATGTTGAAGTCATTGGGAACAGGTCTTTGCTGAAAATGGTCTTGTACCATTACAGCCTAAATGTGTGCTTGCGCATTTACACAATTTGAGTTGAGTATAGAGCTCTGTCACCTTGACAGGGTGTCAGTCCCAGTCCCTTCTGGTCCAGCTCCTGTTCCCTGAGTCAGAACGTGGGTCTGCTCAATGAAGTAGCAAAGTAATGACCCCAGAAATATTAATATTTTGAAGTGACTTAGCGGTGTTCAGCTAGCTTACGTTCTGCCTGGGAGGACATCACAATTAGGCCAAGGTAAACAGTGTGTACACACAGTGAAGAAGTAAGAGTGAGTTGTGGAGGGGAAGAGAAAGAAAAAGCCCTTATCAAAGTTCAATGGCAGAAAACCGTTAGTTCAGTTCAGTAGTGCAGAGAAACTTCTATAATAATATGAGATTGTAGAGTGACAGAATCAAAGCAGTTAAACTTAGGAAGGAAGAAGAATATGTAATGATTTGGAAGAAGCACAGGTTATAAAATCAGTATGTTAATTGCGGTGGCAGTTCATTGAATATCTCTTAAGTGGTTTCTGTCTTAAACAGTGAGGCAAGTATATGAGTATTTGGGCACAGTAATAATGATAGATTTATTATTAAGTCTGTATTTAACTTATTTTGACAATGCTTAAACTTTGCTGAGATGCACTGCAACAGTATCACTTATGATTCAAAGAAGATAAGGAATAACTAAGATACTTTGTTTAGCATTAAGCCTGTTTACAAGGTTACTACTTTAAAAGCAGTTTGTTTTTTCACGTTATGTGCAGTCCGACATAAAGTGCACTGAATATTGACGTTCATGGCTGTGTATCAGAATTGGAAGTAGCAGATCTCTTTGCAAGTATTCTGATTTTGTAATGAGGTAGCAGTTCGTTTTGTTGTAGTTCAGTTAAACAGGACATTGCTTTGTTCATTCAACAGTTTAGTCTCTTGCCTGCCAAGAAGACCTTGATGACTTCCAGTCTTCCTTTTGATGAACAGAACCACTTGAACACTGGAAAGCAAACATGTGCTTTCAAAATGATTACTACTAACTGCCTTCTTTTGTCTGTTTCATTGCAAAATGAGGGATATTTCTACAAAAGACTTTCTATGGTAACTTTTTTAATACCAAAGAGGTAGATAATGTTTACTAAATGACTTCTCCATTTTGTCACATCTGTCAACCTCTGTTTTAGGACAGGAGTAGTTATTTGTATTGGAGTACTGTAATAAAGCCTCAGGCAGCAATCAGGCCAGATCTGCAGCTCACAGTACCCATTTATAACACTGAAGATTTTCTATTCAAACCATCCAGAATCACTGCATTAGTTTCTAGTCACAACAATTTCATACTTTTTCAGATGCGGTGTTGCTGGAAAGGACTTAAGGACACATAACAAGATAAATATACTGTGAAACATGAGACTTCTGCAATTTTAAAACGATGTAGCATTTATATTACTTGTCTACCACACAGTGAGGTTTTTTAAAAATGAGTGGTAAACAGACCTCAGCGTTCTTAGAGACTGAACCACTGCAAGTACTGTGTGGATTTAGACAAAAAGCTGGCCGTGAGCCGGCAGTGCGCTCTTGCAGGCAGGAAGACCAATGGCATCCTGGGCTGCATCAAGAGAGGGGTGGCCAGCAGGGGGATGGAGGTGATCGTCCCCCTCTGCTCTGCCCTTGGAAGGCCTCACCTGGAGTACTGTGTCCAGGCCTGGGGCCCCCAGGACAGAGGGGATGTGGAGGTGTTGGAGCGGGTCCAGAGGAGGGCCACCAAAATGATCAGAGGGCTGGAGCACCTCTCCTGTGAGGAAAGGTTGAGGGAGTTGGGGCTGTTCAGCCTGGAAAAGAGAAGGCTCTGGGGAGACCTCGTTGTGGCCTTCCAATACTTGAAAGGAGCTTACAGGCAGGAGGGGGACCGACTTTTTACATGGGTGGATAATGGTAGGACAAGGGGGAATGGGCTAAAACTGAAAGAGGGGAGGTTTAGGTTGGACATGAGGAAGAAATTCTTCCCTGAGAGAGTGGTGAGGCGCTGGCACAGGCTGCCCAGAGAAGTTGTGGCTGCCCCATCCCTGGCTGTGTTCAAGGCCAGGCTGGATGGGTTCCTGGGTAGCTGGATCTAGTGGTCGGCAACCCTGTCCACAGCAGGGGGGTTTTTGAGGTCCCTTTCAACCCAAGCCATTCTATGATTCTATAATATATCAGTTTAACATTTAATTCAATGAACCTTATTTTACAGTTGTCTGAGCTACTGCATTTACTTCCTTAGCTGTATGTTATATAAGAGCATTTAATTTTCGAAGGACTGTATTATTTTGACTGTCAGGCACACTAGTATTCTTTTGCATGTATACTGTCAAAATGAGCTGACACTAGATAAGAAAGCAGACAGAACAAGCTAAGTTTATAAAAACAGTCTGACTTTCTTTGATACAATTCTGAAGTGAAACTCTGGATAGAGTTTTAACGTAAGGTTGTGGTGACTTTCTTGACCATTTCTTCAAACTGTTGCTTTGGATAGGAATGCACACACCACTTCAGCCTCACAGTACATTAATCACTAGCACAGGGAATATGTTCTCCATGATACCACAAACAGAAACGTGGCACCGTTCCCAGAGGCCTTGCTGTATTTTGAAAACAACAAGATGTTACTTCATTTCCTTGGAAAAAAAAATACAGTTTTTTATGAATTAATTATGGAAATTATATTACGATTCATTTTCGTTCTTGAGCTTTTTGGTAATGCTGTTTCCCATACCATCTCAGATACACCTATTGTAATTTAATTTCTTCACTGTGGTATATCATGTGCCACACACAAAAGATTAATCTTTTTAGTTTGTCTAAGTCATTTGTGTCATGTTTTATTCTTATAGATGGTGCTTAAAAATGAGCATATTCTTAGAGACATAATTGTGGTGGTTTTGCAGTTTCATAATTCTGAGAGTATAGGTTCTTGCTATCTATTTGTGTCCTCCATCTATAGGCGGTGGATCTGATTCAATGGATAATACTTTCTCTTTTGGAGCTTTGCTTATATTCTTTCTTGTCAGCTATGTGTATTTCTGTCTTCCTGTTAATTAAAACTTCTGCCTGAAAGAGGCCAGGACTTTCATTTCTAAAGCATATATGCTCTCTCCATCCATTTTGTCATGTAAGCTATTTTCTCTTACATAATAAAATTTTCTGAACTTTTTGTGTTCAGCAGAAGTATGATAACATATGTACCAACTGCCGATTCCATTCTTCTGTTTTAACATATTCAGAGCTTCTTTAGGTCCTCTGTGTATTCACCTTGACATCCTAGTTCTAGGAGTTGCTTTGGAACTTTGTATTCCCCCCCCCTTTTTCAGTCTTTGTTGTTCATCTGTCATATTTCCTATACAACTCTGAATTATCCTTATTGTTTTATATTATGTTTTGTAAAGATGGGTTGTTTTTGCTACATCATTGCTTTTTTATTTTCTTTTAAATTTAGACAAAATAAAACTTTCCCTGCCTGTTTTTTAAGGTGATTCTTTGCTCTGAGCTCAGATGCATATGTCTCAAAATGTATTTGATACTGCATTGCTGCGCACAATGCATTGTTATCATCAGAGACTGATGTTTGAGAAGAGCTGTTCAAAGTCATTTTTCAGGTGTCTTTTCTTCATTCACTTTTGCATTTATATTAAGAATTACTTTCCTATTATGTTGTGTTTATTCTCATCTTTCCCTGTATTTTTTTTTCTGTAATTTTGTCATTCTTTTGTATCCCTGTCAGTCAGTTTTGAAACTTTGTCTTTATTCAGTGTCTTGTGATTTCTCCCCTCAGCTTTCTTGTCTTGTCTTCTAGTATATTTGAGTTGAACAATTTGCTGTTTTATATTATGGCACTGTTTCTAGTGATCTACATCAGTACACATTCTGTTCAGTTCATATTTTGGAAGGTGTCAGTCTTCTCTGGTGGTATGTATATGTATATATATATACACTTCCAATTTTGGGGTGGGGAGCACAAATAAGATCTCTTCCATCTATGTTTTTTCTTTTTTTTTCTTTCCTACTTTCATAAAAGAGCAAGTAGATTTGATACAAATGTTGAACAGAATTTCTCATTCTGTGTATCAACTAAGACTACATATATTCTTAGAATATTTTTTGGTTTTCTTTTATTGTCTGTATTCTCAATAAGTCTTCTTTTAGTCAATTTCCTGTTATTTTCAAGTTCTATTCTAACTGCAGATTTTTATCCCCATATGTAAAGGATCTTCTTTCTACCTGTGATTCCTTGTATTGATACAATCATCGAAGTCCTTTCTGGAATCTGGGGCTATTCTGTCTTTTGTCTGTTATGTCCTGCAAAGTCTGTGTTTCTATTTCACAACTGTCTTATTATGTGGGTGTTTTTTTTTTTTTCCTTTTTTGATTTTGATCTCTAAGAAGCCTTTTTACTTTTTTTCTTTTTTTTCTTTCCATGGGAGAATAATCTTTCAGCTAAATCTGCAAATCTGCTTCTGTGTTTTGTCCACTCCGATAATATTCTTCCTGTAAAGTTAATGGGATTGCAAAGTGATTGTGGGTTTTTTCAGACCTCTCTCTTAAATGTAATAGTTTATGTGTTATGTAACACTGACTGAGATTTGACAACATGTTTGAACCTGTATTCTAATCATAGTCTTTTTTATTCATATGCTTGTTTCAACAGGAACTAAAATTTCATTTTAGGCACTGTAATACTTTCTCACACTTCCTTAGTAGTAATTTGAAGAGTGTAAAATTTTTCTCTCTGATGTCTCCCTTGTGGCGATTACTGCTGTTGGTTGCAAATACTATGTTACTATCTGCAGAAGGTTTTTTGTACAAAAATGTGGATTACAATTAAATAGTATTTTTAGCAAAAATACAGTTTCTATTAAAAAAAAATCCCAACTGTTCATACTCTAGGTATTTATTTAAAAAAAAAAAAAAAACCGCAATTTTTAATGTTAGCTCTGACTCTTCAAAAAAATATCATCTTGTTGGTTGAGCTATTCATAGTACTGTGCATATGTGAGAGACAGAGTGATTTGTTTTTTAAACTGCCTCATTAAGCATTCCATACCACTCCTTTTTCTGAGTTGTCCCTTTAATCATTTCTGAAAAACTGCTGCTTATGGGAACAGAATCACAAAAATGTTGACAGGTTTTTTTTTTTTTTTTTTTTTGTTGTTGTTGTTGTTGTTGTTTTCCCAGTGGCTTAGTTAGGGTCATGTTCTTCCCAACTAGCTGGAGTCAGAGCAACCAGACAAGAAATTTAATAAAGCTCAGGCTGAAGTTGGTTGCCCAGATACTTTTTCAACAGGACCATTCTTGAGGATTGTAAAGGAGTTCTGGGGAGGCTGAACTGCACACAACAGGAAGAGTTTTAAGAGTATTTTTTAAATGACAAATAAATCGTTGTCAGTAATTCTAGAGAATCTTAGCTGTCTTCAGATATACGTGATCTTGTTCATTACCCTGTCCAAGATACCAAAGTTATACAAAAATTTTATAGCTAGTCACAGGGAAAAAGATAAATAGATGAATTAAATACTTTACTAGTAATATGTGGTCTATTGCAGACTGAAGGGAATTATCACTGCTTGAAACATTGTGAATGTGAGCAATAATCAGATGGTTTCTACTATTTCCTCCCCTACTCTCTCCCTCAAGTTTGTATTTCTCAAATATTTTGATACACCGTATACTATTACAATTCTTTAGGTAGAAAAATAATCAGAATGATAAAGATATGCTGGAAACCCTTCCATTAAAAATGTACTGCAAACTTGCATGTTCCACTGAAATGTTTTGGGTTTAATTTAACACAGTTTATTGAAAGCTATTTTATTATAGGTGTTGACAGTTGTTGGTTTTTAAAACACTTTTGTTTGGGTTCTTTATTGAATGATTTTTTTCTTTTTTTAAATTGCCAGCAGCCTGGAGTTTTAGCTGCAAAGTGCTTCATATTCAGGCTTTTATAGAATGGAAAAAGGTCCCTTGGAATATATTTCAGGGAAGATTTTTTTTAAAACATGCATTATATAGGTGTTTTACACAGATGTAAGTTTGAGTGCTGTGGTGAGTGGAAGTTGCTCGATTTTTACTTAATTTTCATTTCTAGATGTTAAGATAGAGCTATGTTTACTTTTTTTCCCACTGTGTTTCCTTGTTTGGTTATTTTGTATGACTGTCTTAGCAAAGCTTAGTTGGCAGCAATGAGGTGTGAGATGGCAGGCACAGGCACGAGGGGCAGTACTGAAACAAGCAGCACATTGTTCAGGTAGGTAAACACCATTAAGGGAGATGCCTGCTCTGAATGTTCCTTTCAGCAGTGTATAATTCACCTCAAGGAGGTGGGAGAGTGCGGCTCTGAGCTAGGCTGAGGTGCTGCTAAATAGCTGCAGGGTTAGTCATGTTGCAAGGTTCTAAATATAATCAGAGTTTAGGCTTAAGGTAAACTCAAGAAACTTTCTGCTGAAGAGTTTCTGGAAAAACAGATGACTTAACATTGGTGTTTGTATCTACTCTAAAATTTGGGGTGCTTGAAGATTCTGCTCTTCCTTTTTCAACTGTGAGCAAAGGGGAAAGTGTAATAGTTGTTAGATAGTGATAAATGTCTAGTATTTTGGTGTGAATTTTAAGATATGCTTATATCTTGAACAAATACGGATGCTGTGACAAGTCTTACTTTTCCTGCTTCCTTTTTTATTTTGTTTTGTTTTCATGGTATCTTTTACATGTGAGGGTAGAAAGAGGAAAGAGTAGACTAGAAAATATTTTAGAACAGCTAAAGTATCCAAATCCAAAAAGAATATTTTTGATGTTGAGAAGATTGTGTTTGAAATTAGGAAATTTCAGGAAAAAAAAAAAAGAACACTGAAGAAGTTTTTAGAAGCATTAAAACAGAGGTGTTTTCGGTCTGATACAATTTTTCAAAATCTTAATGGTCAGAAATGGATTTGCCATGGATTTTCTTATTTTTAGTTCCTCAAATAGTTTTATTTAGAAATGTCATGCAATTCTACTGAAAGTCAAAGTCTCTACCATGGTTGACAATTCTCGACTGGGAACTTGGTTGAAAACACATCCATCCACATTTTTGTTATGTGTCTTGAACTGTCCTCTAGTACTTTTCTTGCTGATGCAGACTCCAGTATTATTCTTGAAATAGTTCTGTTTTATGAAGATTTTCAATTTCTGTCACTTTGTGATACATTGTTGCATAATTGCAGAAAAAAGAAAGCATTATCAAGTTATTTTCTCAAATATTTACTAGCTCTTACTAAGGCTGGATTAAATCTTCTTGTTTAGCCTAATATATTGAGAGCCACTTTGGCTTAACATTATGAAGTTGAGGTTGGGCTCTGTTCCATGTCTGTTTTTGTCTAGCCATTTTGCTTTTAGTCAGATAATTTCATTTCTTGTAATTAAGGTATTTCCTCTGTGGAGAATTATGTTTCAGATATTCCGTATTTGTAACATTTGAAGTATGATTATTTTACCATTTAGTCTTTCTCTTCTCTTTGCTTGATCTGTCTATGTTTCTGGCAGAGAGAGAATGTTTTATCTTTTCTCTGTTTCCTCACTACCAAGATATGACAAATCAGTTTGCAGCTCTCTCTTTTCTATTTTTCTTATGTTTGAATCTAGAAACATGAACTAAATGAAGTGGGGTTTTGTTCATTAGTTGTTTATTCTGAAAGGTGAGTCATGTCATATCAGTTGAGTTTGAAGGAAAATTTCCAATGATATAGTTTGGTCTTTGGATATCTTTAAAAATATTAATGAAACTATTCAGATTTTTACATTTTGTTTAGTACTGTATTAGCATATAGAAAGTACACCTGAGATTTTATGGCAGTTGTAGGAAGAAATTACTGTAGCTGTACTCTCCTGGTGGAAACAATATGGAGGCATCAGAGTTAAGTGAGCTGGCTGGAGGAGGAGAATGATTCATTCATCTGGCTGCTGGATTAGGTTTTACAAGTGAAAACATTAGGTGGTGAACGTAATGTTTTCATATTGAGGCTTTTTCAGTCTAATTTCTACCTTCTTGAGTGTAGTCTTTAGGATACCTGTTTATCTCCATCCCTGTCTATTTTCTGTTGTTTCTTTTCCCTCTTACTTAAAAAACAAGAAAACAAAACCCTTAACAAAATTGGCTGTGAAAGGCTGAAAAAAATATTCTTAGTTAACAACTGAAATGAAATACTATTTTCATCTTTTGCTGTATGGTTTGTTTTTCCAGGTGTTGTGGTTAAGGAAGCTCAGAAGCACCATTTTTTATTACTTTTCCATGGAATTGTTGATTAAAAGGTGCTGTTGCCCTTAATTTATGGCAAGATAGAAATAGCACATATTAAATTTTTATTACTCTTCACTTTACCATCTTACTATAATATTCAAATATCCTAGATATAAAGCAAGTTTACATAGGAATGAAAACTCACATGACATATTTCGAAGCAATGACACATACATTATATATGGTAAACTTTATCTCCTTGGGGTGTTCTACTTGATCTTTAAATTCTGATCCATTTTTTAATGGTATTCAACCATTTCTGTTTCCTTTGTATCTTAAAACAGTATTTTAGTTCCAAAATAAATAGTACTTGGACATAAGTCTTCTCCATCAATGTTGTTGTAACACTGACAAGAGAAGTGAACTCTAATGTGGAAAAATCAAACTTGGTATCATGGACATCAATAGAATCATAGAATCATAGAATGACTTGGGTTGCAAGGGACCTCAGAGATCATGTAGTTCCAACCCCCCTGCTGTGGACAGGCCTGCAATAGACAGGAAGTTTCTCAGTATGAAGCTCTCTTAATTATTGTCTTATTATCCATAGAATAAATACATGTATAAAAAACTTTTGATGATATTTCATGTAACACAAAGCCCCTATTATTTGGTCCTGGTACCTTAGTTTTGCTTAGGGTAGTCATTGCTTAGCCCTTCATGTTAAATAGCTGGAATGTATGGTACAATTTTCATTTTCATTTTCTTTTAAGTGAAAATCTGTGAATTCCTTATTTGAGAATTTGAAAGGAAATAACAATGTTGCCTAATGTGTATATATTTCAAAGCACAGTAATGTAGGTGGCAGATTAGTAGTGTAAGAAGTCAGTTTATTGTAAGGAAATAGGCATGGAATTCAGTAAATCAGAAAACGTGGTTATCAGTATGAAGCTAAGAAAATTGCAGAAAAATAAATGTTTGGACTTTCCTTGTGAATGTATTATTTCATTTTCTCTTAATCATAGTATATCCACAGATGCTCCTTTCATTACCTCTAGGGCTAGATGCACCTCTGACTGTGCTATCACCCACTTCTAAGTGCCCCTTTCTTACAGGTGTATGGCTGTGTTTGCATGGGAAAGGAAGGTAGCTACAGGCTAACTGCTTGAGGAGTATGCATTAACTTCAAGAAACTGTTTACCGTGATTGTTTCCAAGTAATGTGTCAGCAAATGTATGCCAGAAGTTCTTAAAGACATAGGAGCTTATTTACTTGACTGTTTTTTTTTTTTTTTTTGCCTGGAGATTGTAGGTGGCCTCCTTCCAGATTAATTCATATTAATTTGGCACTTTCTTTACACTGACACAGTTACAAAAGCTGCATTGTTGCATTTTTTTGAATTATACCTCCAAATGTTCGAGACTTTTTTGGTTTTGGGGGAAGCGATTTCAGACCTGTGTGTTGAGACTTGAAGGAAGACATTGTCTCTGAAATAGTATCTTAAATAGTTCCAGTAGGAAATGGACTTCACATTTTGCGTTGTGCTTGAACTCTTTATTCCACAGAATACTGAGCATAAGTAAGTAGTTCCTATGGATAATACTGCTTAAAGGTTTTACTGGTTTAATGTGGAAGCAAATATATGATTTCTATTTGACAGTGTTTGTGAAAATCTAAAAGATGTTGAAAGATAATTGATCTGATAATGGAATCCTAGAGAAGCAGTGCAGTAAGAAATCAGCATAATCAGAATCAGACAGTAAAGTCAATGCTATTTCTAGGGTATGTAGTTAGAAACATACTGTATATTAGCTCACCTTGGATCTCACTTGGTATTCATACTCTTTCCAGTGCTGGAAAAAGTGTAGGAACTCATTAAAAAGAATTACCTGTGGTTACGTCAGAACTGAGCTGTCGTTACACCAATGGCCATGTTTTCTATTGAAGCATTTTGTAAATAAAGAAGTAAAATGAAGCTCTGAACAATTAATTGAAACTTACTTTTTATGTTTTAGGTTTTTACTAGTTTAGAAGATTAGATGTTGTGTGCATAGCAATCTCTCTGTCGACAATTGATATACTTCAAATTTTCTATTTCTGACCTGGATTTGAGAGAGTTCCAGGTAAATGCAAATCAACAGTTTAGCTTTTAATGGAGGAAAATAAGCTTCTCTGACTTACTTCTGAAACTAAAACCTAGATTTTCCTGCCTATTTCTGACCTTGTCTGAGATTTCAGAGACAGATGTCATCCTGCTTATCAAAACCTTTTTTGGAAGAACAGTGAGTTATGGTGTGCTGATTGCATCAAGCTGTGTTTGAGAGCAGACTCTTGAATATGTGTTTTCTGTTTATGTGGCACATACTCATAATTTCCCTAAGGAGAAAAGTACCTGGTCATGTTGCAGCTAACTTCAGCCTCTGAAGGTAAGGTTGTCATCTCTTGCCCTGAGCAGTGCTTTATACCGTCCTTTTTTTTTTTTTTTTTTTTTTTTTTAATTTTATGTGTTTGTATATGGAATTTCTGACTATTGGGACTTTAAGGAATATATTATCTCTGAAACTGTTCAAATTGTTTAAGCTTCCTGCACACACTCTCTTGCGGTGCTGAGGGCAAGCCACAGCACAGTGAGCAGGAGGATGGGTGTACCAGCAGCAGGAGTTCAGTTGTTCTGGCAGCGCCAAGCCCCAGTCTCCTCCTTTTGTCGTCTTCCAGAGGAGAACAGGATATTAGCAGTCCATCATTCCTTTGGTAGAGGCTCCCAAAATCTTAAGGGAATGTACCTCAGAAAAAGAGGAAGAAAAAGCCTAAATAGTCAATGTTAACACTTCTCCCTCAGCAAAAGTAGTTATTGCAGTCAGATGACAGAAAGAAATTAATGTCAGAAAGTATATAATAATTTATGAACTCATCCCTTTTGAACTACACAGGCTCATTTATATGGTCAGACGATTCTTTTTGCCCAGTCACAGTGTCTGCCTCATTATAAGGTTCTGTGTTGCTTACAGATAATTTAATAAAATAATATTCAGAACTGATTTCTCTTGTTGGTCAAGTAAGAGAAAGAATGTTCTCTATTTTATGTACTTTCTAGGTGATCTTATAGGTGCATAGGGGACACACAGATATATCGGGTCACAGTTCTTGCAGTATTATGCATTGTATATTGGTTCAATGGTAAGCTGCTTTTTTAAACGTGGTCTGTCTTTTACCAGTGAGGGTGTCCCCCTGTTCCCCAAAGGAAGAAAAAATCATGGCCATGTCTATTTCTATTTTAATTAAATGTGCTTTAATGTTAATATCAGTAATTTTTACTTCCAAACATGTTTTATTTTTAAGGATGGGTTCTAATATTTTCAGTGATCTCTTATGGTCACATTGTTTTTTTTACAACAGACTAGCTGAATTCGGATCCAAAAATTTATGTGGAATTGATTTGAAAAATCTGAGCGAAAGCTTGTAGAGAGTGAAAAAGGAGCCAAAACACTGAGATAGTGGAGGGAAAAAAAAAAAAAAA
>VXAV01003647.1:42857-58544 GCA_013399715.1 Alectura lathami
CATTTTATGCTATATGCTTTTTTTTTTTTTTTTTTTGTGATTAGGTAACTCAGCAATCTGATGTGACATTTAGATTTACTACATAAATCTTTATAGGTAGATTTATTTATAATTTGTTAGTGAAAGGAAGTGATTTTTTTTTTCCAGATCTGTTTCCTAGTAGTATTCCTTTTACATTCACAGAATGAAAAAATTTCAGAATGAATTAGGGTAAGATAAATGTGATTTTGATTGAAGCATATTAGATGAAAGGCAAAAATGGATTTCGAGGCATCCATTTATACAGCCATTAACTGCACTCATTCAACATTTTGCTGACTAATATATGTTTTTATTTTCAATCTGGGTGTATAATCTGTGTAAATTTTAAATAGTGCTCCTTCTGATGGAGATTACAGGAGCAATACTGTTAGTGCAGAAGCTGCTAAGAAGATACTTGCTACACTATGTATAATATATTAATGCAGTTAATGAATCTTAGGTGCTATTACAGCTGGTATGTGATAGCTGTTTATTTTTGAAGGAATAATAGTCCTTTTCAGCAACTTTCTTTACCGAGATCTAGTGATAGGTCAAAACTAATCAACTGGTGCTTTTTAAGTCTTCTTCACTAATATTTCTATATGGTAGCAAAGATTAGTGAACTATTTTTATTGTGACATAAGAAAATTATATACTAAAAGGAGTTGTCCGTAGCAGTCTGTAACATGCAGAATTGCAATGAGTTTTTGGATGTTTGTAACACTTATCTTTTTTTTTCTTATAGAATGTCACACCGTCTCTATATACAAATGTTGCCTAAATAATGTTTTTCACAAGTTTCTGCACTACATGGAAAAAAACAGGAAGGAAAAGTGACTTGGGAACTTTGTGTAAAAAGTAGATGCACAAAGATACAGTAATCACATGAGGATGTTTGTGATTTGAAGCTTTTGTAATATGACTAACAGCTCAATATCCTTTATTTCTCAGATACAAATTCACATTACTAATAATAGTTTGAATAATCAGCTTCATGTCATGCATAAAACTCTGCAAGATCTTAATGCAGAGTGTTGATATTTTGAATGTAATCAGAATGTGTGCCTAAAATCCTTTTCTAGGATAGTAGGAGTGAAATTCTGGTCCAGCTGTGGAGCTGAGAGTGAAACCTTGGTTCACTCTAAAGCATAATTTAATCATAAAAGCCAAAGACACACTCAGCAGGCTTTTTTAGTATTCTTAGGCATGAGTGAATGAACACAGCCAGCACGTCTGTTCACAAACCTAAGTTGTGAAAAAAATAAAAAAAAAACCTAATATTAATTATTCAAACAATTTGATGTGTTGATAGAAAGATGTAAAGAAATATTTATGGAGGGTTAATGTTTTAAATGTGCTTTGATGTCAGCTGCTGACACTATTGTGTGTATTCAGTCAGTGACAGTAAGGTTAATTATACAGTTTGGAGTCGTCATGTACATTTTTAGCATTTGTAAAAATTTTCTTTATTTAAATGCTTTAAATCAATTGATAACTTTCCCCCAAACTTTACCATAGTCACATATATGTAAGATACCATCCATGGGATCAGGCTAATGAAAAGGAGAAACAGGTCTTTCAGCAAGTCTTACTCTAAAGCTGGTCTTGCCATATGGCTACATTTCCCCTCTCCTTAGGTAATGTTGTGGTTTAAACCCTTGGTATCTCACAACAGTAGCTCGCTTTCCCTTCCGCCTTAGGAGAGCAAGCTTGGGGCTGCCGCGCCTGCTGGCGGCCAGTAACAGTGGGGGGAGGAGGGAAAATGAGAGGAAAATGAAAGGTAGAACCGCCCAGCCTGACCACCGAGAGCCGGAATCCGCCCCACCGTGCCTGCTTGCGCCTGCCTGTCTGTGCAGCCCCGCGCCAGCCCGACGCAGCTCCGCAAACCGCAGCTTTTCCCCCTCGCCCCCTTCCCCCTCCCCTTTTCCCAGAGAGCAGGGGAACGTGATGTATATGCTATGGAATACTCAGTTTTTTTCCCTTAACTCTGTTTTCAGCCATGACAGGTAAACAACATTCTAAGCATCAGATTGCTCAGTGAAGGCAAAATTTCTCATTATAATTAATCATTACTATTTTACCAAGAAATAAAATATGAAATTTTAAAATGTGAAAGTGTACAAGGCAATGAAACAGAATCACTGTAGTGTTGTCTACACTATACCTTGAATTTGACACACTGTGTAAAACTGTTCCATTGCATTTTATTTCAGCCTAATTAATGTGAGATTGAGTATTCTTCATTCTACTATCTTTTATTGAAATATTTTCTTTACATGCTAATTGATGCGTTAAAGAAGCTTTCTTTCAGTGGCTTGGCAATTCTGCAGTTACCTAGAGTGTTATCACCCCAAATTAAGTACACGTGTTTTTTTTTGAGGTTGAGGTTGGAACAAGGAACCTCTTGAAAACATGAGGAGGCAATGCTATTTAGGTAACTGTCATAGGCGAGCTGTTCTCTTGTTTCTGAGTCATCAAAAAGGAGGTGAACTGCATATATCAGTATTGCTGCTGCAATGGAGTGGCTTTGTTTTCCTCAAAATGTAGGACAGCCGAACAGGACTTCAGTTCATCATTATCTTGCGTTACCTTCCATGTGGAAACTTTTCTTCAGGCTTTGCAAGACCTTACTGGACTGTTACCTTTGTGCTAAGATATGTTGCTGTCTTGAAAATCCTATTCTTCAGTTTCATTTCTGTGCACATCCTAACTTCAGTGCAGTGAATGCAATTCACTGACCCAGAAAGCATCTGATGGCAGCTATGGGGCAGTGAGAGCAAGCTGTCTGGCTCTACTTATTAAAGCTGTGCACCATAAGAGATGAGAGCAAAACACCTGACAGAGTGGTTGTGCAAAGATAAAAGATAGCATTGTGTTGCTTTCAGTGCTAAGGGCATTTCTCCTTCCTCTTTTTACTGCTGGTTTTACCAACGTGATGGGCCTAGGCTATTAAGATAATGAAAACTGGCACTCTTTAATGTAAGAAACTGTTTGATGTGTGTGAGTGTTTTTGTAACAGCAAATACTGGTGCTTTCAAAGCCAGACAGACTGATAAGTATCTGTTTTTAATAATTTATTAAATTATTTAAGTTATTATGTAGTAACAAAATAATAATCATCACAGAAAAGCAAATCTCTTGTCTTTTGCGTTTTGGAAGTTAGTCCCACGATATCAGAATTAGAAGTCTGAGTTACTCTTTCCTGAAAATCCCATGTCCTAGACATCTGAAGTCATATTTTTTCTAGTTACTACATTATATCTTTATTGCACACTGCTAAATGCTTGTGGTCATCCCTAGGAGTACTCTGTGGAGATCATACTCTCCAGTGAGTACTTCAACTAAGGACAGGTTTGTGAAGTGCACTTCCACTTTTCATTTAGATATTGTCTTCTCACTTTGCTCACAACGCTTATGCTTTGAATCACGAATTTAACACAGAGAATTGTTAAAACATAAATGAAAGTGATGACACAGCAAATATTTCACACTTTGTCTCTGGACAGTCTGGTACCAAAGCTTTTTGGGCTCTTCTGCACATGTCCATGTTTTCTCAGTGCCACTTCTTCAAGGTAAAAAATATACTATTTTTAAAAGGAAAGTTGAGATTTTTATAAATATTCAGGTCGTGCCTGACCAATCTGGTGGCCTTCTATGGTGGAGTGATAGCATCGGTGGACCTAGTGAGGGCGACGGATGTCATCTACCTGGACTTGTGCAAGGCCTTTGACATGGTCCTGCACCACATCCTTATCTCTAGACTGGAGAGATGTGGATTTGGTGGGTGGACTGTTCCCTGGATAAAGAACTGGCTGGATGGCCGCAGCCAAAGGGTTGTAGTCAATGGCTCTAAGTCCAGGTGGAGGCCAATCACAAGCGGTGTCCCCCAGGAGTCCGTCTTGTGACCGGTGCTCTTCAACATCTTTATGGACAACTTAGACTGTAGGATCGAGTGCACCCTCAGCAAGTTTGCTGATGACACCAAGCTGAGTGGTGCAGTTGATAGCCCTGAAGGAAGGGATGCCATCCAGAGGGACCTGGCCAGGCTGGAAAAGTGGGCCCACGAGAACCTGATGAGGTTCAATGAGGTAAAGTCAAGGTGTTGTACTTGGGTTGGGACAATCCCAGGTGTGTGTACAGCCTGGGAGAAGAACTGCTTGAGAGCAGCCCTGCGGAGAAGGACTTGGGCATTCTGATCGGCAAAAAGCTGGCCATGAGCCAGCAGTGCTCTCCTGCAGCCAGGAAGGCCAATGGCATCCTGGGCTGCATCAAGAGAGGGGTGGCCAGCAGGGAGAGGGAGGTGATCGTCCCCCTCTACTCTGCCCTTGGAAGGCCTCACCTGGAGTACTGTGTCCAGGCCTGGGGCCCCCAGTACAGAAGGGATGTGGAGCTGTTGGAGCGGGTCCAGAGGAGGGCCACCAAAATGATCAGAGGGCTGGAGCACCTCTCCTATGAGGAAAGGTTGAGGGAGTTGGGATTGTTCAGCTTGGAAAAGAGAAGGCTCCGGGGAGACCTCATTGCGGCCTTCCAATACTTGGAAGGAGCTTACAGGCAGGAGGGAGACCGACTTTTTGCACGGGTGAATAATGTTAGGAGAAGGGGGAATGGGCTAAAACTGAAAGAGGGGAGGTTTAGGTTGGACATGAGGAAGAAATTCTTCCCTGAGAGAGTGGTGAGGCGCTGGCACAGGCTGCCCAGAGAAGCTGTGGCTGCCCCATCCCTGGCTGTGTTCAAGGCCAGGCTGGATGGGTTCCTGGGCAGTTTGATCTAGTGAGCTAGTGGCTGGCAGCCCTGTCCACGGCAGGTGGGTTGGAACAGGATGATCTTTGAGGTTCCTTCCAACCCAAGCCATTCTATGATTTTATGATTCTGTGAAGGTCACTTCTGTCTGCCACTGTTGTCCCTGCAATTGCACACTGTCCTATTTTAAAGAAAATGAGCTGGTTTCATTTAAACTTCAGTTTAATTTGAGGATCCTGACTAATACATCAAGGGGCCAAACATCTCTTATGGTGATGAGCCGTTATGTCATCTGGAATAGCTACCCCCGAAGAGAATCTGTGGTCCTGCCATAATGTGGGCATTTGCCTAGTCAGTCACCAGATATTTGATGTAAAACAAAACAAAAAACAGTAAAATGCATACATTTAATCATATTCTGTTTACAGGATGAAACTGCTTAGCAGTTTTTTTTGCTAGACACTGTGTAAACATTAAAAAAAATCCTGGTGCTTCCTAAATGTCTGTAATAATTGTAGCTGCTAATTTCTAAGAGAATATTTTGAGACTCTCTTAAAGCTCATTTACCATATAAACACTTTAATGGTATGTATCATTGAATAATTTCAGTTGAGACTTTGCATGTAACTTGAGATCTTCTCTCAATTAGAAACAGGAAATTTGTCCTTTTGGGGCCAAGTAGCTAAACATTTTAAATGTGGAAGCAACCATATTCTTGTTCCTTAGCCAGGAGCTGTAAGATGACTTTGAAAATAAACATGGGAAATCAGAAACAATAAACATAGCACTTGATAGGTTGAATCCTAGCAATGGAATCAGTTTTGTGTGAATAGTAGTTATTTATGTGGCTCTTTTTGTCACTGTTGTGGGTTAGTATTTGTTTGTTAATGTAACAAATGCACTTAAGCATATTCTTGTTTAGGTTTCAAATAATTTATTTAAAATCATTAACAACTGTCAGCTTGCATGTACTCCAGTAAATTACTTCAGATAAAAATAGTGTTGGAAATTACATAGTCTAGTATTTGCAATTTGTTCGAATGGTAGTTCTGATCATTTGTCTTGTGGGTTCTAGTATATGGAAGAATATTATGCTTCAGTAGCTGGTCTGTAGAGGAGAAATTCCTGATTAGTTCCTGTTTGTGGCTGTGTGACCAGTTTTGTGTCTGGCTTACTCCAGTTCCAAAGTATTATGGTTCGAATTAGGCTATTGTTCATATATATAGTTATGTGCATAAGTATATAAATACTAAGGTAGCACAGTTCTTCTTATCTAAATTCTGTTCAATTCAACTAAGTTGTGCAGGCGAGCATCAGTGTGTTACACTGTCCTGAACTAGGAATTATTTCTTCCTTGAAGAGGATCTAATCAGTATCAGCAGCATCCCATTTCTATTAATGATTTTGTTTAATTTTGTGGTATTTATAAGAAGTACAAAATTATTTTTGTATTTTATGCTATTCCTCTTCTGCTTTGTTTAAAATAGTGTACCTCATTTTTTATCTCCAAACAGCAAAAACCCTAAAGCTGTAGTTTTAAATGTTGTTTACAAAATTATCACTTATGGAAAAGGTAGATCTCAAAAGGTAACATTGTGTGTTATTGCCTTTTTATGTTCTTTTAAAAGCAATTTGCAGGTATCTCAGCTACATTT
Organism: Alectura lathami; assembly: GCA_013399715.1. Lineage (NCBI taxonomy): Eukaryota > Metazoa > Chordata > Aves > Galliformes > Megapodiidae > Alectura > Alectura lathami. The sequence continues at coordinate 49,274 of VXAV01003647.1, forward strand.
TATCTCTGTCTTAGCAGCAACCTAATTCAGTAAAAATCCATGTTTGCTTCAGTACAGAGCTATGGCTATCGTGCCCTGATCAGATGGTCCACTTTGAGGAAGAAGCTTCACTAACTGAGTTCTTTTTATTAATGTCTTCATTAATGAAATGTCTTTTTATTCATTAGTCTCCACCAATTCTAAGAGAAATTAAACAAGCTGTGTTAATTTTAATAAAAGCAATTAGAAAAAGGCCATTTATGTTTAACAGTGGCATTGTAAAGGCTCTAGAATATGGACATTACACAATGAAACAGCTTTTTGATGTAGAAAGTACTTAAAGAATTTAAAGATTGTTATAGGATAAACAGTCTAAGAAATATGTTTAGTTTATTGCTGTTCTTTGAATAAAATTGTTGCATTTGCTCTCTTGGAATTGTATTTATGTAGATGAATTACTGCTAATAAATAATGCACAAGCAGTTTGGGAAGGAACCGTATTAAATGAAGAAAAATCTTGGTTGAGGATAAAATGCATGCAAAGCAGTGTCTTAAAATTCAACACTGCATGACTGTGTGTGAAATTAAAAATAGAATATCCATCTCTTTAATTAATGGCTTCTTCAAAATTGTGAAGTATTGTATCATTGTCAGGATGTTAGCTTTAAACACTTTGGATTTACTGGAAAAACCAGGGGCTAAAGTAAGGATTATTTATGGCTCTTGTGCTGTACAAAATCCCATCCACTGTGCTAAACAGCAGCCCAAGGCTTTTTTTAGGTAGCACAGGTTGTTACTGTGTTATGTCCTCTCTGTTACTTATAGGATATTAAGGCAGGACTTGTACAGGGTAACAAAATTTCTGCCACAGTGAATAATCTGATGTAGACCCTGCCAGTGATCACTTAGAAACTCAGCTCAGTTCTGTTCTCCCATCACTCTCTACCAACTTTACCTTTGACTGCAGTGTACTCATCTCTTCTTCCCTCACACTGAAGTTAGTGGAAAAATATTCTATTTGAATTCAGTGGTGGTAAGATCTTCCACTTGTTTTATATTTTGGTATATATAAGGAATGTGAATGCCAGTTGCAGAGTCATTCATTCCAGTCATTGTTTCCTAAACCATTTTATCCTAAGACTTCACATGTTATATACATTTCCCAAACTTTACATGCTATCCACACCCCATCCCTACACATGTGATAATTTTGTCTCATATGTCAGATTTAGGTGTCTTTGAGTTTGCCATTCACATCACAATTGCTTCTTGCTCAGTTATTTATTTATTTATTTATTTATTTCAGAGTTCATTTTTGGGTGATATACTTCTTTATAAAATGGCTAGAATGGAATATCTCATGTACTGCACTGTTTAATAAGGGCAATTAATATTATTTGTATTGTTATAACTTATGCTGTCTTGACACTGTATGGAAGGACTGGCGAAATTTTCTTTTCTGGAATTGAATGTTACAAAGCTTGGCCATTGAGTAATCTAAAATTCTGTGTCAAAATATTTATGGTAGCATTACATCATCATTGTTTCACATACAATCTGATTAATTTTATCTTGCTGATATTTAGGTAAGTACAGTGTTAGAAGAAAACACATGAACCTTGAGTAGGGGTTTCAAAATCTAAGAACCAGCACATTCCACAGAATCATAGAATGGCTTGGGTTGGAAGGGACCTCAAAGATCATCTAGTTCCAACCCCCCTGCCGTGGACAGGGCTGCCAACCACTAGCTCACTGGATCAAACTGCCCAGGAGAACTAAAGGAATAATCCTGGAACAGTGTTCTGAATTGGGTAATCTGTTCTCTATATTCAGGATTGTACATTTAAACATTAGTGTTCTCTTAACTATGCTATTTAACTATATGCCTAGAAAAGCTGCCAGCAAGTGTAGTGTAAAATGACCACATTTGACAAGTAATTTGCTGTCAGTGATACCTCCTCACCTGAGTGTCATCTTCTCGCTCCTTATGTAGAGCAGTCCAACTAATAGAAGCCATTAATAAGGCATCAGCATACTGTAATTTGAAAAGGGAAAAAGTTAATTTGAGACTAGGCAAAGGATAAGTCTTAATTAATGGACAGATACAATATTCCTGTAAGAACTTGGTTCATTGATTTTGAGATGTTCTTCAACTGTGATATGCCTGTAGGTTATCTGAACTTCTCATTAAATAACACCAGACAACATTTTTGCTGTTGTAAAAAATACACCAGCATGACTTCTGGTATATTTTTGCCGCCTATAAACGATTATTGTTTCACAACCATTCTCAGTTGAGATCTGCAGAGTATCTGTGCGACTGTTGTGTCACTTGCTCTTTTAATTTGTGAGCATTGCAATGAGCAGTCATATCCTTTGTGAAGAGTCCGTAACCTGAGAAGGGACAACATATGTCTAGTAACTTACAAAGTTGAAAAAGGGAGAGGAAGAGACCATTGAAAAGAGTAGGAGTAAGCTTCAGACCCTTAAGGCTTGCAATGATATGATGCAGATAACACTAGGAAACAAATCTGCTAAGGAAATGGCAATAATTTGGTTTTATTCATAACTATGCATTAGAACTTTACCAACTCTTACAGCCGAGTAGGAGTCTTCAGTACTCAAGAACTGCAAGAATGATCATGTCTGGGATGTTAGAGAGTCTTACAAGAAGGTCTTTCTTTCAGAGATGATGAATGTGGCAACAAAGCTTGGGAACATTTTTTTTTGTTTGTTTGTTTACAATTTGTATTTAAGAAGGATGGCTTTCAGTTCTTCTGGACTAGTTGAGTCTAAGAAACACAGAGTTTGGTTAATCATCTGCTCTATGGTCAGGTTCCTCTTTCTAGGCAAAACACTCCCTCCAGCAGCTGCCACATTTTAGGCAGCAAATACAGTCCGTCTGTACTCTTGTCAGCCTTTGCTGTCTGCTCCACTGGGGAGAAAAACAGATGCAAGGGGATACTGCATCAGTTGTTACTTCAAGTATTTTTGGTAGTCTTTCAGACTCCATGACAGAAATACATGGCATATTGACCATTCACAGTCTCTCTGAGAGAATTTTGCTACTCCTCTCTGCAAGTCTGTCAACAATTTGTCTTAAAACACCATGTAGAAGTAAGACAGAGAAGCATGGTTCTTCCTGTGTTTTGGTGTTAGATATGTTAAATAAATGAACTAATACATACCTATATCTGTTTGATTAGTCAGTTATTTTTTCTCAGTTTGTATTGTTTTTGCATTAATGTGTTTGAAAGCTGTTTGCCAGCAATAATTTCATCAGCATGCTAGCTGTTCATTAAAATTTTAAATGTTAGAATGTGTTAATATTACAAGTATGATGTGGAAAAGGATGACGTTGGTTTGTTTTTTTGGTCTTAATACTGATTGAGAAAACTTGAAATACTAGTGTAAAAATAACATATTTATCATGTTTGTTGTGTGTAGAGAAAGCTTGCTTTGCATTTTGCTTATGACAACTATCGCATCAATGTTTATGTGCCAGGGTGACTCTCAAACTATTATAAAAATGATGTCACCAGATTCTGAAATTTGCCATTTTGAGGAGGTCAAGACTTTTAAGACTGTTCTTAAAAAGGTGATTTTTTTACTTCCTGATTAACCTTACTTGTAGAAATTGGCTATTGTAGTTGAGCATATTCAAACATGAAGTATTTTGAGTAGTAATAACAGTACCTTTTAATTTTCTTTATATTAGGTAATATGTGCAGTATATTTTCAAGAGCTAGATTTGAGAAGTCTTTTGTTAAAGGTTTCTATGAAAAGAACTAGGTGAATTTATCCTTAGTGCTTTTACATTCCAAATAATTCTGTATTCTTATTATGAAATGCAAATACACCTAAGAGAAGAAAGTCCTTCAGTGTCTTTCAGAGCACTGTTAAAAATTTCAGGTATCTTTTCTTCTTCAAATCATCTGGAGAGGAAAATTAAAAGATCATTTCATAATTAAATTACAGATGCTTACTGTTGAAGTGTATTGTCTGGACTTTTTCCATTATAAGCAATGCAAATACGTAATATTTTAGAAAGTAGAGCTGTCTTTCACTGTTTTGTTAATAAAACTGAGAAATTTAATTGAAGCTCCTTCTGAATGCTGATCTGTTACACTGTTACTCTGCATCTCTGCAAGTTTCTTGTCGAATCTTCTTTTGAATAGTTTGTCTGGGTTTTTAAATAAAACAATGGCCATCTGGAAAGAATACTTTGACTGATACATCCATGGGAAGAAGTTAAGTAGTTGCATTTGTTGTTGTTGTTTGTGTTGTTTTTTTAAGGTGCTTGTGTGTTTCATGATCTGCTAATATTTCTGCTTCCTTATCTAAAAAATAACTGCTTAGTACAATATTACAGTCTTGTGTTACACAAAATCCACCTCAGATGAACAAACATTGAATCAGATGCTGAATATATGTTCTTGTACAAAAAAACTAATTATCAGGATGTATAATAGCTAATATTATTCTTTATGAAGCAAAATTATATGTGATTGTCTGTATTTGATAGAAGCCATCTATGTTTCTAGGATATAGCCCTACATATTAGTTCATAAACAGTTAAGTGGGATTTCCTAACTGTAATGATGATTTTTTTGGACAGTATAGTCTCTTCTGTTCTAATAGTCATCCATCAGTATGCTTGCAGTGTTACTGTAGAGGCTTCTAGCATAGTGTGTAGTTGGTCCAAATTAAAAGAAACCTACCTAAGCGTTCAACTCCAAACGCTCTGCACATCCCAGTGATGTTCGTAGTTGCAAATGAATCCTTAATGAATGTGAAAGCTGTCTCAATTCTAGTGTCCTTACACTTGCTGGCATAGAACTTCCATTTTTCCTGTCCTCTACATTTCAAAGTAATGATTCACAGCCCGCCAATATTATGACCTTAGGAGAATGAGATCTCATGATTCTGCTACTGTAGTTTAACAAACATCCAGAAAACAATAAGTGACCTGGAGAAGCTGACCACTCCAAACTTTGGCCTTAGCTTCTGCCATTTAGCAGTCAATATTGCTGTAACTGCTCTAAGCTTTTATTATGTATCCCCTACACTGCGTCAAAAAGTAGACCAAAAAATTTTCCCACTAGGTAGATCTGAGGAAGCTTGTTCTACTTAATTCAACAGTAATCATTAGGATTAAAATGGAATTTGCTCTCATGAAGAAAATGTTCACTGTTTTTTTCTTTCTGTTTGAGTTTTAAAACAGCAAGAAGAGAAGACATTTGGCAGTAGCTATATGGTGACTCTGTTGTTTATCCAACATTTTTTCTATATCCATGTCCTACTTCAGAAAATGTTAACCATCCTTAAACCTATACTTCACAGAATTTCTCATTTGTATTAAAAGGGTGGAAGATGAGCAGGAAAACATGAAGGCAACTATATTTGTCTTTGGTGCTCCGTGGTTTGAAGTGGCAAACACTTTACGTATATGTGCACACATACACCTTCATATATCAATAATAAAGATGAAATATTTGAAATATGAAGTGAATAGCAACTGTGAGCTCCATTCAGTAAGGAAAATGAGATTTAGTAGAACTTACTGAAAAAGCAGTCTCCTGGTTGTCAGAATGTTAAACATAATTGAAGATGATCTTTCAGTCTATATTCACTTTCTGATTCCATGCCTTGAAGCTTGGTTACATTTTGTTCTGTTTTATTCTTGCAACAAGGAAAAGCATGTTGTTTTAAAAGCATTAAAAACTTCTTCAGATATTATTTGTTGCCAACACAGCAAAGAAACGAAACATTTTGATGATGAAAACCAGTGTAGATTGCTATGAATCTTAGCTACCTGAGAAGCATATTGAAGACATGACAGCCAGAAGATGACTGAATTTGTAAAAGCAGTTTTTTGAAACTGATTTTTAGACTATGCTGTTGCTAGAGGATATTGTTGTTTTTAAAATTGGTTAAATCCAGTATCGGTTGTGCATGTTCTTGAGTACACAGGTGTACCTTTGATTCTGTAGTACTTCTCTTTTTCTTGTTTGTAATTGAGTTGCCATGTGGATGTTGCACCTGGACTGCATTTACTATAGCAGGCCTGCCTATCATTGCAGACAGTGGGGTGTTGACGATGCTCAGAAGCACAGAATGTGGTTATGAGTGATGAGCACCTTCAGCTGAAAAGGTTGGTGATGAATTCCCATATTCATAAAGTATCTGAACTTGATACTGGGACTAGAGGAATAAAAATCACATTGTAATTTTATCCCTCTGCAGCCATACCTGTGTTTGCCAGAAGAGACGTAGGAGTGTGTTTGTGCGTGTGTATCTGTGTAAGCTTCATTCTTGCTAATGTGGTGTTACAGTGCAAAGTAATTTTCTGTGATGCTGGAGAATATATTCAGTGGGTTGTGCAAGAAAGGAATTACTGTGTAACTGAGGCTGTTGGTCACAGATATCCTGGAAGATTATCTTGGTGCATGTGTACACCGTGATGGACTGACCTCGGCTGGCTGCCAGACACCAACCCAGATGCTCTCTCGCTGGCCTGCCAACAGGACAGGAGAAGAAAATAAGATGAGACATTTGTGGGTCAAGATAGATGGGGAGATCACCTACCAGTTACTGTTGTAGGCAAAACAGGCTTGATTTGTATAAAGGAAAATAGCTTAATTGCCAATTAAAATGGAGTAGGACGGTGAGAAAGTAATGAAAAGCTACACCCCTGCCTTTTTCTCATGCTGAAAGTCACTTCATTCCCAGCTCTTCTTCCTCCTCTTCCTCTCACACCAAGAAGTATAAGGGAGATGAGCAACAGGGATCGCTGTCAGTCCATAATGCTTTGTCTCTGCAGCAGGGCCATTGGAGCTGTCTCTGTCCCGCATGGGGCAGCCCCGGCCTCTCCTCACAGAGGCGTGCAGCCCTGCTGCCAGTACCTCGGCACCTGTGCCCAATAATACATCCCCACAGACAGGCACAGGCACACACACACTCACATTCAAACCCTTAGGTGACAATTCTTTCTGGTTCACCTCCCCAGGTCACCTTTCCTGTGACATGGTTATTTATTTGTTGGGAAGAAGTCTTTTTCTTTCACTGGAGATCATAGCTGCATGGTTGTGTTCATCCAAGACAACTGTGATGCACGCAGAAAGATTTTTCCTTTCCGGGGCAATTTGGCACCTTCTTTCTTGTTGGTTCCCTGATGGGGAGAGCCCAAGAACCAACCACATGGCTTCCTCAGGCTGCTTCCTGACAGTGCCTCTCTAGTCCGAGGAAGGTGGAACAAACAGCTCCTTCTGGTCAGAAGGTTCTGAAAAATGTTGGGGTTAAGTCTGCTTAAATTACAAAAAATCTCTATGGCTAGCAGCAGTATTTGTGTTCTGGCTACTGGGATTATGTTGGCTCCAAATTTTCTACTGATTCCCAGGGAGGTTATATGCAGGTTATCTTCCTTTGTTGGCTGTGCTGGCCATGATCAGTATCTGCCATTTGCAGAGAGTTCGTATACCAGTGACATTCTGTATGGAGTGAATGAAATATATTTTCACCACCATTTCCAGTGCATGTGCTTTGTTATTTTTCAATTAACTTTATTATTTCTCACACTGGGATCTCTCCCATTGGATGTTTAGTGAATGATTTATTAAACTTTGCAACTCTACTGTTCATGATCAAATTGTCACAAAACTTTAATTATTTCTATAATCAAGATTTTAACATAATTGTTTCAGTGATATGATGAAATAACAATCTAAAAATCCATCTTACTCTATTTACTGTGCAAAACAGGAACCTATAATTGAAATCATTTTATCATCTCCGTAACAGAGCTACACACATAGCTTCTAAGTAACAGTAAAACTTAGGAATTCCTGACTAGCTTAAAGAAAATGGTAATTTAGCATGTAAGTGTTTTTCACTTGTGGAATATAAAACATTCAGGGGGTAGACAGCATTTGTTCCTTGAGCTTCTCTGCTGTGAAAACTTCTAATATGTAGTTATATCAAATGGCAGAGGTCTTTGTTTGTTTTTTTTGTTTGACTTGAGTTATGCTTCTTTTCTGTCTGTAAATGCTTTGATATTAATTCAGAGTTGATTACTCCAGGGTAGCAATCTTTTCTCAAGCAGTATCAGCATTTATAAAAAAACACTGGGTAGAGTGATAGATTAAAATTTCACAGTTATGTATGTCACATTGCTTTGGTAAAATAAGTTTAGTATTGCCCTTGTTTTTACAATATCGGTATGTTTTGAGAAGCTTGTACTGAATTATACTGAGCTGGAAGTTCACACTTCAGCCTGAAGATAAAGTGTACAAATGTCGTGAAGGTACTTGTTTGAATATGTAGGTGCAATATTCTAAGATATGTTGCAAAGTCACAGTTAAAAACATATCAATGTGAAGATTGGCCATACTAGCCTATTTAGTTTCACTTTTTTATGTGCGTGATGGTGCAATTTCCATTTTTATCTGTGTACTTCTATGCTTGGATAGTGGAAAAATGGTGCTTAGGAAACACATAGATGGAGCATTTGTACTTATCACTTGTGAAAAGTGATAGCAAGTAGAAGGTAGGTTTACAGCCCGAATTGATATAAACCTTATAATTAATTTCTTTGCCATATTTCTGCCTTTCTAAAAGAGAAAATTATCAGCTTACTCTCATAGGGCATTTTGAAAAACTGCAAATTTCCCCATTGTATTTGCTGGGAACAGTCTAGTGTGGGTTAATAGGTACAGTTTGATAAAAGTAATTTAAATGGTGTACCACAGCAAATATATACAGTTATAAATACTAGGAGTCCACTTCCGTGGTCATTAACGATAAGCATTTCTATCACTCACATCTCGGTCAGCCTAAATTACTCCAGCAGCAGCACTACCTCGCAAAGGAGCTATATTCCTTAACCTCTTCAGACTTCTGCTTCGTGTGCATGAAGATGCTGAGCATCTCCTCTTCTTCCCCTCAACACCTCCCCTTTTCTCCTGCTATGTTACTGGTAGCAAATCATTTGGTAATTGAAGCCAGTGTGTGAAGTACGAAGACCCTGAAGGTACCTGTGAGCAGTGTAGCAGTAAGCATGTTATTCTGTAGGCTGCCTTTCTGTGTAAAATGCATGAACTTGCCATGCTTTAAAATGCATCAGTGAACTACACTTTCTAGATTGTCAATATTTGAATGTAGTTGGGAGTCTTGCTATGCAATATTTATAACTGATGTTTTACCAGAAGATAAATTTTAATGAGGTTGGAACACTGCCAGGAAGAGAGTGTTGGGTTTCTCTCTCTCTTTTTTTTTTTTTTTTTTTTTTTTTTTT
>VXAV01003647.1:63909-82130 GCA_013399715.1 Alectura lathami
AAGTCAAAGAACACATTCTTCAGTGTTTTACATACTAAAATACAGTGAGTGTACTTTACAGATGTAACAAAGTGAATAGTGTTACTGCTAGCTAATTTATACAGTTCTAGAAATGCTAAGAGGAATTATATTTATTTTTGTACTTGGATTCAATATATGCATGTATGGGCNTGATCCTTGTCTTCAGGGATCAAGGGCTTCTAACATAAAGGCCTAAAATTAAATAAGAATTAAACTGGACATGTTGCTGTTTTCAAGTAAATATGAATTCAGATGTTAAAATAACAATGATGTTTACTTCAGAGTTGTAGTCTCCCTACAACTCTCTCATGTATCTCCCAATTTAAGTACTGTTGTGATAGTTTTTAATACATTTTTCTCAACTGTAGTACTTAGAAGACACCTGTAAATTGTATCTCCATTTAAGAAATGATCATTTTAAATCATGTATGCTGTCTAAAAATAAGTTATCTTTGAACTAGTCTGTTTCTTATTTCTTATTTTGGGTCTCTTTAATTTTTGTGTGCATGCATACAAGACTCTGTCATTTATCAGCATACCTGTATATTTAAATATTATTGCAGAAAAGGTTTTCTGTGCAAGTAGGCATGTAAGTATAGCTGTACCAATTTTATGTGTTATGACAGTGCCCTGTATCATTGGCTTACGTTTAATTAATTTTTGNCCTTCTTGTTTCAGCTGAAAAAGGCATCTCAGGGGGGATTTCAACCACCCAGATATCTGCTGGGACAACAACACAGCAAGCTGAAGCATAATTCTACCAAATAGAGACGATATAGTCTTCTCATGTCGAAGTAAGTAAGGATTGGACTACAACACTTCCTGGCAGAAGATCTGGAAAAAATTTGTCTTTTTGTCTGTGTTTTTTGATGATTGCTTGTTGTTTGATGAGGTACTGTAGCAAAAATACAGAGAAGATTTTAGATGAATCATGACTTTGGTGAACACACATAAGGGATTGCTGTGTTACATGGAAGCAGATGTGGAGAGTTATTGTGACTTTGATTCATCTTCTTCCTAGAATGTGAAATAATTAGTTCAGTAGAATTGAGAGAATGTTTAGTAGAATTAATTATGATTTTATGTACTTTAGTTAAAGCTTCAGACAAACATAATCTAACCAACAAATTACCTAGCAAACCCTAAATCTGTGTTAGAATTTCTCATTTGCTTTTGAATTGATTCTGCTTTTCTTGGTCATCTAGGACAGTCAACCAAGTATTGCTTTAGCCAAACCATGCTGTAATATTTGTATGGGTAAAAAGTATTATTAGCATTNTAAAAATATTTTCAGGCGACAGGAGTAGTGAATATCAGCTCTGAAAAAGAATTTTAGTTTTGGTACTGTGAACAATGTCTTTGGATTAAGGCAATTTATGTTGATGAATGAAAGTTTATTTTCTCTTCTTGTGCAAATAGAGGTGTTAAATTTTGGTGGGTTTACAACAGCTATGCTTGTGCTTGAAGCCACTCTACTGGACAAAATATGCACGATTACACAATATATGAACAGTGGAGTGGGTATTACACAGACAACAAATAAAGTTGTGTTTTATATGGGACTGAAAACAGTGTTACATGGAATAGCATTTGCATAATTTTTAGACTTGCAATGAGAACTGATTTAATGCAATAACACTGATTAAAAAAAAAACATATTCCCTCACATTTTCATGGCTATAATTCCTTTTAATGCAATACTTTGGCTTGTGACTTACAATAGGTAGCTGATATTTCCAAATTGAAGCACGCTTTCCTACTGATTTTTTTCCTTCAACGCATGTTAAAGCTATACCTGTATTGTTAACAGGAATGCCAATACATAGTCTATGTATAAAGGATCAAAAAAGTAACTGAGTAGAAATAAATGGAAGATAAAATGAATTGTCAGATACTTGTCCTAATGGAGGTAAATCTGGTAAAATAAGTAGAGAAAGAAATCCAGGTGGAAGTAATCATGAAAGTAATGAAAGGTGAGAGCAACAAGCAGTAATCTAAAACAAGAAAGTTGAAATGGAGAGAGTAGCCTCAGGAAAGGATGGGCAACTGGTGAGAAAAGAGAGAATCCAATTAAATGAGGGGAAATTTAGTGAATGTAACAGGAACCACTACAGAATGAAAATACAGTTAAATAGTGAAATGAAATGTTCAAATTGATTTAAAGGGAATTTATGTTGGTGAAATATATGGTTTCTTTTTTATATGTAGACCTTTGCTGAAACAAACATTTACTGGCAGAAATGTCGTCTGTCTGTCAACATAAACATGGCACTCCAGTAAGTCCAAATTTGTTTGTAGTAATTCATACCATTTATCCCTTCACTTTCATTGGAAGGGATTTGTATAGCTGTCGTTAATAGAATACTGCATTATACTAATCCTTCTAGCTCAAACTGCATGGTCAAGATCTTCAGCATAAGATGCATTTTTTTTAGTTATGTTTTAAATAAATATATTTATGAATCATTAAACACAATAAAAATCTATTTTCTGTGGTTTCACAATCTTTTTTTGTTTTTTTCACAGAAATAAGTTTAAATACAGTCTATGTTGAAACCTTTAAGACATCAAGGCATTGCCTTTTATCATGGTACAAGTATTACCATTACTGTCTTTTACAAAGTACAGGTTTTTATAGGAATATTTAGCTTCTAAATAGCTATCATAATGCTGTTACACAATTTAATTACTGCCTTCACTCGTTACTCATCTTTGTAAAAGTTAGAGGTACAAACATTAGCCTGTGGATTCAGTCATCCTGAGGTGATTGCCTGATTGCCTCAACAGCTGAGCTGGCCCAGCATCAATGTCTTTTTTTTTTTTTTTTTCCTGGAGGCATTTTTGATACTGTCCTAACCATGGAATATTATTTTTTTAGGTCTGACAAGCCTAAAAGTCTAAATTGCAGGCATATAGATTATACAGCGCTTCATATTGAATAATTTCCAACTGAGTAGCTCTGTGCTGCAAGCTTTCCCATTGACTGACGGGTTTCAAAAAAAAAGGAGAGTTAAGTTATGCTTAGTTGTTCCATCGTGTGAGTTTGCCTGCCAGGACATCTGTCTGGATTTCGTGTGGTGTAATGCTGCAGCCAGAAGCAGCACAGAGAGCGAGTGGGCTTGAGTTGTGGTGCAGAACAGTAGAGCTGGAAGCAAAGCAGCTTCAGTGTCTCGAGCACAGCACTGTGCCTGCTCTTAGACCCTTGTCAGCTATGCAAAAGCCAAGTGGCACCAGACTCAAGACGTGTGATTCTTCTCCATGCTTGCACCTCTGCCTGTAAGACTTGAGCGTGGGACTTTTCCATTAATAGAAATGTCCGCATATTGGAGTCTGGAATTGGTTTGTTAGAGCACTAATACTTGTCCTTCTAAGTCCTCTTGATCCATGCGACAAATGGTATAGTTCTACAGGTGTGTGGAATAAAGACATTTTAGCTTAACTTTTTACTGTGGTGAAAAAGAGTGTAACTAACATGTCTAGTTAAAATATAAGCAGTAAACTAAGCTATACTTTCCTGTGCATCTTCTTCCACAAAACAATTTTTCTGCTTTTCACAGAATAATAGTACAATAAAGAAGGTTAACATTGACAGAATGTATGGAAATCTGGAAATCTCTTATTCTTGACCTAGAAGAGTTCCCTTTTGGTTTTGAGTGTTTTTGTTGTTGTTTTCGCTAAGCTAGTTCATTGCTCTTCTTTTTTTTTTTTTTTTTTGTTAGATAATTTCTTTCTCTTTTTTTTTTTTTTTTTTTTTTTTTTTTTTTTCCTTTGTAATCTGGTGATGCTAAAGAAGTTAAACTTATATAAAGAAAAAAAAATGTTTTTGTCCTTCATAAGGAAGGCGTGATAAAGTTTTGAAATGAAATGCCACTTCTCTGCAATGAACCCAGCAGGAGAAAAAAGAAAAAAAAAAAGGCAAAAAAGGCAGTTTAACAGCAGGAGAGTAGGACACAAGTTGTTTGCCTCCATCTGTCTGCTTTCTTCCTAGAGCCATGGAAAAGCCTCTCTGCAGTGCAGTCCTCAGCATGTAATGAAGCAGAAAACGGGTGTTGTTTTATATGATGACTGTGCACATCAATCTCCTTTGGCAAGTTCTTGCAGGACATATCATTGCAGATGTCTTCTTGTGGCTGGATTAGAGAGATTTGAATGCAGAACAAAGTAAAAAAAGATACAAAAATCTCCTCAATCTTCACTATTAGTGGACGTAAAGGAGCAGTACTCACTGAGGAGCACACAAATTGTAGCTTATAAAATTGTCTTTACACCATTAGAAAAGAGCATGCTTCTGTAGTCAAGTGACATATCCAGAGTTTGGTGAGCTCTCACCCTTACCTCATCTGGACACCTTCCCTAAAATTTTTGCTGAAGGAGCTGTTTACCCATTGACACTAATGGGAGCTGCTGGTACTTAAAATGAATTCTTATCCACCCCTGTGTGGAGTTAGACTCTGCTGGCACGAGAGTTGTGGTCATTGGTTTCATCTTAGCTCTGCTTGGTCCTAAATGTGGAAAACAGCACCTGTTGTCTATGCACACAGGTTGGGCAAGTCCACTGTGTCTGCACCTTGTGGTGAGGTACCAAGAAACACAGAATGAAGGCAGAGCATGAAGGTCAGAAGATTTGTTATCATTTAGAAAATTCCTTTTAAATTCATACCTGAAAACAACTCTAATACAGCGCAGTCATACTAGCCTCAACTACATTGCCCCAGGCTGCATTTCAGTCATAGAGTGTTTGGGTGGAATTCTGAAAGATTCACTCATGGTTTATTAGTGGCATCTTAAGTGCTTTGCTATATTGGCTTAAGGGGGTGAAAAGCCCAAAAATACTTGTTGGGAAGAGTTTCAAATGGCTTCAGGAACTCTGAAGTGTTACAATCTGTAAAGTAGTAGTCCATTTCTTCTTTTGTTTAACAAGAATGTATTGGAATCAGACTATTTTACAGCACATTCTCCTTGAATAAGATTTTGCGTAATAAAGTACTTCATTTTAAAAAGAACCCTGAAGCTTTTATTTGTTGATGCTGCAAATTGCATGTTGATATTGACAGAAAATAGTAAAAATTCTGACTGGTTTTATTAGTGGTGCAAAGTGAAAAAGAGCAAAAAGCACACTTCTGAAGTGATGTTTACATTGGTTCTAGATGTCATTGTACTCATTGTCATGTTTAATTTTCTGTTTTCTGCTAACCAGTGAGCTGCTTCTAGGACACACCAAATCAGTTGCCTCAGCTGCTTCTGCCACTTTCACCAGTATCATCTTTCCAGTCTGGCTGAAGCAGTACGCCAGTTCTCCTTTAAACCCTTTAATAAAATTTGTGTTTTTATTATTCCTAGGGTACCTACTTACAAATGCCTAACCAGTAAAATTTGTTAATACCATGAAATGGCTGCGTATTGTTATTTTATTACTACTTTTCTTTTGTATTAGTTACTTTTGAAATGAACTAAACAGAATTGCCTTCTCAGCCAGAAGGGTAAGGCACCTACTTTTTAGAAAGTATAGCATGTATGATGTAGTCTGAACCCATTCACTCCTATGTGAGATCAGAGAGCTGGGGAGATGCGTCCTCTGACAGTAAGGATGTGGGAAAAAAAAATTTCCTGGGTATGAATCCCGGCCCCACCTACAGAACTGTAGGTCACGTTAGCCATGGAGATGGGCATTTGTAGTTAAAAATTAGCAAGAGGGAGGCACATGTGAGTCAGGACCTATCTCAGCTGTGTTTCATATGTACGTGTTGGGATGCTGCTAACTCGAAAATATTTCACCATAGTGGCTCCCAGAAACAAGCTCACAGGCTAGCAGAGCTGGCAGTATGTGTATGAGATTGTGCATTCAGTGCAGAAATTTATGTAAAAGGTGCAGTCTAGCAGTTGTGCTCAGACTCCTGTCCTGAGCACACATGATTGATGGTCTCCTGCCAGCCTCTCCCTGCAGCCCCTCTGCTGCAGGCTGGCAGGCTGCTGGGTGCCTGTCCTGGGTACAGACCCAGTCTGCCAGGAATTCAGATGGTTTGTGCCTCAGGTGGGCTGTCAGCACCACCATTGGTCTTCTTCAAACTGCAGTCACAGATCTCCCTGAAATTTAATGGCCAAGACAAAAGTGGTGATGAGCATTCAGTGTGAACTTCTGTATAAAAGGGAAACTCATTATTTAGCATGTTAGCTGACATATAATCAATTGAATGTTGCTCAGTATTTCAGCTTCCACTTTGTATTTCTCGCCTCCTGACTGATTACTTTGTTACCTTTAATATGTCAGGGTGGCATGCTTTCCCTGTATGTTACCTTGAATATGTCAGGGTGGCATGCTTTCCCTGTATGTTACCTTGAATATGTCAGGGTGGCATGCTCTCCCTATATGTATTTTCAGGGATGTTTTGGGAAAAAAAGTCCTGAGGAAGCACATACATATCTCAGCTGGAGGAAAGTTACAAAAGGTGAGAGTTTGCATTTTATTATGAGAAAGAAACAGGAGGGTGAGCAAACTTACGTTTCAAACATGAGAAAACAGGACAAGTAAGAAGGAGTGCTGTGAGAGCCATAACTTCAGCATTATTTACTCGATTGCCCGTGATAAAAACTTGGAGTGAATAGTAAGCGACCAAAAAACTAACACAGGTATAATGAATGATGATACAGTCTTCAAAATATTTTAAGCAGGTTTCTGCTCCAGAAGAATTAATCCTCAGGAAGTACTATAATCAACATATCAGAATGATGTCACGGAGCATTATTTCTAATCAATACCTAAAAACTATGTTCTTATTTATCACAGTCACAGATTTTCTGGATCATGGAAGGTTTTGCTTTGCCCATCTGAGTTTTCATAAAAGTATGATAATGTCCTTGACTTTGTTATCTGGCTTCTTCTAGGCAAGTACCTTATGCTGTGCTGTATTTTAGTTATTAATGGCAGAATCATCTGCTAGTAATTCTTCTCTTTTTTCTTTTTCTTTTTTTTTTTTCTTTTCTCCTTTTTTTTTTTTTTTTTCCTTTTTTTTTTTTTTTTTCTTTTTTAAATTGCCTTTTCACTTGTGAAATCTCTCAGCCATTGTTCTCATTTATCTCCTCCCTTTATACCTCTTACTCGTGTGTTGGGTTCCCATCTCCTGTCTCTTCTTCTAAATAGAGGCAGGCTAGAGAGCACTCACTGATCAGGATAGTGACATTTTCTGTTTTATCTGTCTTTGTCCTTTTGCTCTGATGAAATGAGAATGAAAATGATGAAATGAGGTTGAACTGCTGACATTATAGGTGGGATTTGCACGAATGCCTTCTCCAGTGGACATGTTTTTTCCCCACTGAGGTTGAACCTAAAGGTCTCTGCACATGAGCTGCTAAGAGCTGTGAGTGTCATCTCAGTCCCTGGAAGGTTGTTTCTTGTCTTTGATGTTGTACGGCTTCCATTCAGACCTCAGAAGCCTGATCTTCAGAAATGTGCTACAGCATAAGTCTGCTGGCTACATGCTGGAGACCATGAGTTCTTCCATCTTTTGTGAGGCAATGTAGTGTTACAACCTTGTTACCAGTTAATTATGAGTAGCCACATGTTGTCTGTCCTTGGAAGTGTTTTATAAAGAAAGCCTTGTTTTTCTCTCTTTACAAAACACCTGTAAACAGTATGAAAATGCAGTATAATAACTGCATTTCACTAAGTAATAAACCTTAGCACCTCTGAGCAAGTTTTGTGATGGTCTTCAAGATGACAAATTTAGGTGAGAGAGAGTTTTTTCTCCCTGACATGTACAAAAGCTTTGATAATTTGAAGAACAGGTACAGCACTTCTCAGTTAGTACATGTAAGGCATTTCTCTGAGGAAACCATGAATGTTTTGACCAATCTTTGTATTTTGGAGTCAAACAGAACATAGCCTTAATTAATTAATTTTTAGCAGTTTTGAAAACTCCGAGGTTACTGCAATTTTTCTAGAAAGAAACTGGTATCTTTCCAGTTAATTATGGTCTTATTATGTAGATTTAAACTGGATTATGTTATAACATAATTAATAATAATATACCATTACTCTATGAATCCACAGAGGTTTTTATAGAGGATCAGTTTTAATCCTGATTTACTGTTAAATATATCTAATTTCTGATGTGTTCCCTCTCATATGCGTACATAAATCTTTGATTGCTGAAACAAATAAGTGGGTCTTACTTTTCCAGGGGTATTTAGATATACAGAAATACAGCTGTGTGAAGATCATCTGGCCTCAGCTGATTTAGTGTACTTCAGCCTGCCAAAGTCTACTTTGACTATCCCTAATAAATTTGTGATATGCATTCTTAAAAGTCTCCTAGATGGAGCACTCTGACATACCTTGCTTAATGATGTCAAAGAGTTTTTCCAGTGTATGTATAGCTAAGATATCTGTTTCTAATGTTCAAGCAAAATAATCTTGCTCTGAATTAAATCTTGTTCCTCATATCCTTTCCCTGGGGACCCAGTAGATGTGTGGAAAAGTTGATCACCCCCTTCTCAATAGTGATTTTTTGAATACTAGAAGATTGCTGCATAATTTTCTCTCATTCTTGTTTGCAGTTCCGTCATTTTTTCTCCAACTAGATCACGTTTCCAGCATTACGTAATTTGTGTTTTCTACAATCTCTGTAGATTGTTGATGCTTCAGTTAAAAAATTAGGACCTTTAGCTTCCTTTAAACATGATGGTCAGCATGTGACTTGTCGTCTGAAAGCTCTGCTATCTGTAAATGCAGTGGCATCCTAACTTACGACCAAACAGAAAGAAAAGAAACCATCAATTTTTCTTTTGTCTTTTTCTTAAGTAATCAATCGGGATTCTGTTTATGCATTATCAGTTCTTCTATTATCATCTAGTATACTGCTGTTGGCATTAACATTAGCTCTTTGCAGAATCAAGTTTGTGCAGGCATCACAACATCACTTGTTCATGGCTGCAGGATCAGTTACTTACGTAATCCCAGGTAAATAATTGCTTAAGTTTGTTTTAGAAACCTCCTGTGACAGACATCCGATCACCTCATTAGGTGTCTGTTTTAGTATTACCTGAACTTCTTTTCTCTTGCTCTCTTTCTGCAGTGTTAGCATTGCACAACTATCAATAGCTATATGGAGACAAAGAGCATCTCTTTGTGTTGAACAGCGTTTCCCCTCAGTCTTTTCTAAACTACAATAGCACAAGTTTTTCTAGTCACTTTCCAATGATTGCGTGTTATAGACCTAGAAACTCTCATTGTTATATTTTGTTATTATTCAAGTGCAGTGCCTGAAACTAAGTAAACAGAAGTTACAATAATACTCAGAGGAAGGTTTGCTATTTATGCTACATGCATTTATTAGTAAGGTTTACTTTTTCATTTTCACTTTTCTAATGTTAACAGTTTTCTAATGTTTGCATCTAAGTGAAATTTTGAAGCAGTTCCTTGTTATATCTCAGGATGGGAGAAACTGAGAGGCATCAAGCAGAGATTGTTTTAATGGTATGAAGAAACGGAGGAAAAGAATCCTCTGGAAAAAAAAAAAAAAAAAAAAAGGACTTAAATATAGGGATTTTGTCTCAACTAGAATTTCTGATTTTTTTTTTTTTGGTAGAAATTACTTTCTCCCCTTTCTCATTTAGACCTTTGAAAGATCTGTAGGAAAACTTGATTATTAATATAATAGAAGGGAGTAGATGATTGCACCTGGATCTCCAAATTGCTTGTTGCTTTCCTCTTTCATTTCCACTCTATGAAAACATGAGACGTGAAATTTTGGTAGTAAGAAAGAAGAATGATGAAACATAGAGCTCACGTTATATGTTGGCATCTCATTACCTTTTTATGTGGTATCTGAGTACACTGTTCAGTTTTTCCATAATTTTATCTCGTCGTTGTCTGCTACTCTTGTCATCTACTTCCTTTGTTATAACTTTTCTGTTTTCAACAAGCACAAAAGGCCTTGTCATCATTCTGTTCCTGCTGGCCTAAGTTAATGCTTTCTGATTTGCACTCCTTATAGCACACTGAGAGAAAGGTGGAACTTGGTTTTTGGACTTAGCTGTTCTTGATCTTAGGTTCACAACAACAGTAGGAAAAAATTACATTAAAAACTAAGAAGCCATGTATTTCTCACTACTCCCAAACTCTGCTTCTTGATTATCTTTGATATGCTAATCACCTTAGCTCCAGATGACATTACAGCTATCCTGTGTTAAAAGGGAAGAGTAAGGCATATTTTCTGAGTGGCTTCTTGCTATTTTGTGTTCACCATTAGGCAACAGTTGTTTTGTTAGGTCCAGAGCACTGAATGCATGGAATCCGCCATTAGGGGATTTTTTATTCTCCTGCTTTGGAGTTGATAAAGTACCAATACTGCTGAAACTTGGCTGACAAAATAGTTGTCTTCTAAGAATTAAGGAAGTACTATTAGTTTTTACCTGTCACTTTGTGTCATTGAATTCTATCTGTGAAGAATGCTCTGCTGGTTCTCATATTTTCAAGATGAGGTCAGCCCATCGCTCAAAACGCATATCGAGAAGATACAGGCTGAATACATGAGTTACACCTTTGACTAATTTAGATTAAATTTATGCTTTCAACCTAAAATCAGTTCTACCCTAAGTATATTCTATCAGCCAGGTACTCAGTGGGTTATACTTTTGTTTTACTTGCATTGAGAGAAATTTAAATAATTGCTTAGTCACTGATTTAGTTATCTGTTGCATTCTTGTGGAGCTTACTAAGCCTAAGGGTATATTCACAACTGGTGTTGTGATAATGTAGCCTGGAATTCTGCATTCGAGTCTGTTCGCAGCTTATTGGCTCGGTGTCCTTGGCCATATGTATCCTGGCAGCTCTGCCCAGACAAAATTAGAAAATTAGGTCACAGAACAGGCCTTGTAATGAAGTATATTGTTGTGTCTGCAGTGTACAAGCTGCTTGTGCTGAAAAGGGGCTTGGACGCTATTGCCCTGGTGCTTACCATTATAAAACTAGAAGCTGCCTATTGAGCATTCACCCAGCGTGGTGGCTTAGCCCTGGCTGAGGGCCAAACCCCTGCCCAGCTGCTGTCTCACCCTCCTGCCTCAGTGAGAAGTGGGGAGAAAATAGGAAAAGCAGGAACAGGAAAGCTCAGTGGCTGAGATCATAGAATTGTAGAATCATAAAGGTTGGAAAAGACCTCTAAGATCATCCAGTCCAACCATGAACCCAACACCACCATGCCCAATAAACCATGTCCCCAAGTGCCATACCTACACGTTTCTTGAACGCCTCCAGGAATGGAGACTCCACCACCTCCCTGAGCAGCCTGTTCCAATGCTTGACCACTCCTGCACAGAAGTTTTTCCTGTCATGCAACCTGAACCTGCCCTGATGCAGCTTGAGGCCGTTACCTCTCATCCTATCACTAGTTACCTGGGAGAAGAGGCCGACCCCCGCCTCACTGCAGCCTGCTTTCAGGTAACTGTAGAGAGCAATAATGTTTCCCCTGAGCCTCCTCTTCTCCAGACTAAACAAGACTGGGACAGGGAGGTCACTTACCAATTATTATCATGGTCAAAACATACTTGGCTGGCAGAAAATTAATTTAATTTATTGCCAATTTAAATGTCACCTTTTCCTCTTCCTTCTCTGACCTTGATGTTTTCTCTGCTGCTTCCCACTCTTCCCGATCCCTCTTCTTCTCTCTGTCCAGCCTATTTTGCCATTTCTTATACAGGCTTTCATGGAATTTTGTTTCAGTTTTTTTTGTTTCCATCACAGTCTGAATTTCTGCAGTCTTTTCACAGAAGAAAACGTTTATGTCCAAGAAGATATGCCTGATTCTGTGCTTAAAAACTGAGCATAAATAAACTTTTGTTTGTCATCAACATTTATACATTTATTTTACATAAAATTTATACTTTGTTTTAGAGTGTTTCACACTTTCTTCACAGAAATCTGTTTGCAGTTGTGGGCATATTACTATCAGTGGGGTGACTATTATCAGGATCTTCTCCAACTGTACCAGAGCTAATTAGGGCTTGTTACTGTCTGTAAGGTACTCTGATTTTTTAGATTATTTTTAAGTGTTGTTAACTTAAACTGATGACTAATAATAAGCATAACCTGATTTATCGAGCTTTCTGTGATCTGGACCTCTACTTTGCACTGAAACAACTTTGCCACTGTTGGAAGGTAGAATGAGGCTTCATTTTATCTCATTTGTTATTTTAGTTCATTTAAATAATTGAAACTTCCATATCCTGACTCCTCCTTGGCTGAAAAGCCAGTTGAGAGCATGCAGAATTCGGCAATGCTTGCATCTCGAGCATGTACTGTTACTGCGTGTTGTCATCTGTTGCTGCGATCTGCAGACAGAACAGCTGCTGGTCATTCCTGGGGAGCTTGCCTGCCAAGATGAATGAAATTGTGAGGGAGGAGAACTGCTACTGTCAGGCACTTGAAAAAGCATTATAACAGGAGGATTACAGGAGCACAACGGAGCAGGTCCCACCCTGGGAAATGTAGTTGGCAGATGTATTTAATGTCACAGAGTTACAATGCATAGGATGGGAAGGTGTTTCATGCTATTTAAGCCACTTCAGTGATGCCTGAGAATTTTCACTCCCTGCACTGAAACCAACTATTTTGTTCCTGAGAGTGGAGAAATGAAAAACATCTTACTTATCTGTGGCATAAGGAGTGATCTAGAGGAACAGTATATGCTGCAAATGTTGCCTCTTACATTAATGCTATATATATATATATAACGTTAGCAATATTGTTGTTGTCAAATGCTTAAGCATACTTGGATTACATCGTAAGGTGAAAAGGTTAAGGTATAACTTAGTCTTTTAGAGCCTGAAATCTAACCAATACAGAAGAACAAAAACAAAACAAAAACCTCAAGCGTTTATTTATTTGTTGTCACAGTCTTAGAAAAGAAATAAAATATGCCTTTGTACTTGCTGGATACTGACACCACTGGATGTGAGATCCAGAGGACATAGGAGATCAGTTTTCTAAATTTTGAAACCCAAGGAGATTTATTTGCAAACTGTAACTGGGAAGAACATTTGGTGGTAAATTCAGGCAGATGTTGCCCTACATACCCTTGTTCTATATTTACATATAGGGTAAATTAAGCATGATAGATTTGTATTCAATCTTGAAAACTCTTTTGGAACTGGAAATAAGCTGAACAATATGGCAAAATGTTTCACCACTTTTCAAAATACATTTTTAGTAAGCCTGTTTATTTTGCCTTTTTTTTTTTTTTTTTTTTANTAAGCCTGTTTTTTTTTCCTTTTTTTTTTTTTTTTTGGTGAAGATAAGCTTAAGACATTAATATCTTCTTTACTGTAACATGTATGTGTTAATATTATTCAGAGTTATTTTCATAATGTGCAGTAAACGTTAATCTGGCTAAGCAGTATTGTATCCTCTTGTTGCCTTATTCCTGATGCTGTATTACCTTTTCCTTGACTCTTTTTCTTTAATATTTCTGCTTGTTCAATCTCTTCAATCTCTTCTCATTTCTGATAATTCTCTGAATTTTAATTGTTCTCCACTTTTATCTTTGAGAGAAAATTAAAACCAAAAAGTTAAACTTTGTAGATGAATTAGGTATATACTCTCAGAAGTGTAGACACACGTATTTCTATGTTAGGCTGTTGCCTAAATTGAGTTGGTTTTGATCACTACATTAGAGGCAGTAGTGGCAGCTTAAAGTCTGCACAGATTTTATAGCTTCCAGTGGACGCTGTATATAATATGCTGATTTACAGAAGTGATTCCTCTGGTATAGCATGAGTTGCACAAACACTTATTAAAATTGCCTTTGTAGAGGGAGTGCTAGAATTTGTTCTTCCAATTATTTTGTGCGGTTACTGGTAGGCTGCTTGTTCTATGACTGAAGTGTATTATCTGAATCAGACTTTCCTGATAGGATGTTACCTGATCAAAATAATTGATGCATTTGATGATTGTTTTCCTATTTCATTCCATTTCAATTAGAGTGCAATTTATTTTAAAAAGTCAGTTGGCTTTTCTGTCTTCTCCAAGCTAACATATATAGAAAAAACTCTTAATGTATTTAAACCATTTCTGGTGGTTTAAATGATAATTTCCTTTTATTTTCTACGTAGCTTATATCTGACTATAATACTTCATTTTATGTGTAAAATGGAGCTTTTATATTACTGCATTTCACTGTTTTATAATAATCTGTACATTAAATGGTGAAGTGTAAAATGTGGTATCAGATTTCAGAACATAATTTAGCTGCAGACTCTTTGACAGCACGTTCATAGTCATAAATTTCAACCGTGAGTTTCAACCATTAGCTCAAAAATATGATGTCATCTGGTAACAGGAGCCACGACTGTGAAATTACATACCTTACTGTAAAAAGTTAGTAGACTATTTGATTATTTTGGCTGCTGGCCTGAACTGGTTATATTCAGACAGAAGGAACTTTGTTCACTTGGGAGGTTTAACTGTTGCAGTCCACAAAATATGTACTACCTTCTCTCTGGTGTAGCTCTTCTGTTTGCTCTTGTCTTTAGAATTCCCTGACACAGATATTTCATGATAGTTTTTCAGCAGAAAGTAAGAGAGTATTATGCATGGAGCCTACTCGATGTGCTCAGTACTCCTTGTAACCATCTGGGTAGATTCTGTGCTTAGTGGGGAGGAGTGGAAAAAGCTTTAATCAAGACAGGAGAGCAATTTTTATCTGATTTTTTTTATCAGGGCTTCCATTTCTTTCTCTCATTCTGTTAATACTAGTAGGCATGCTATTGGAACACTGGTGTGATGAGACCTGACTATTTTATAACCGGTAACTTTATGAAATATTTGACTATAGTAGATCATACCATGTCTATCATAGAATGGACCAGTTGTGCAGATAACTTTCTCACATGTTACTGGTGATTACAACACTAGGAAATCATATGCCTTGCATTCTTTTAAATCAAACTCATTTCAAAGCTTGGTAACAAAGAAAAAGGTTCGGATACGGCCCTTTTTTTTTTTTGCTCTGCTACAGAGGGATTCTCCAAGCCCACATATTGGCAGGTGTATGTCCCAGTTTACTCCTTTGACATGGACTGTACTTCCGTGACTTACTTCTGTGGACTGATTATGGAACTAGATCAATAACTTTGAGTCCAATGACAGCTTTCCACTATTTTTTTATAAGTAGAAGAAAAACGAATTACAATTAAAGCTGAAAAACATAGTTAATGTTCATTGGAATTGTTACATGGAAAATAAAACTTTTTGCTCAATTCAGTTGTATCTTCTGATGAGGTTCAGGTTTGCTTAATAAAGGTAAATTGTGTAGAACAAATAGTTTTTGTTAACCGTTTAATACTAGTTGACATTTTCCTTAATAGTATTATATGCAATGGAGAGAGTATAAGTTAAAGCTATTAAGATGCAACTAACAATAGATGATGTCTTTACAGATATTTATCAGCTGAGAGAAATCATCACAAATTGTTTCTAGGAACAATGTCTCCTGCTAGGCCTGACAATCATGATAGAAGACATAAAAGAAAGACAAGCTAAAACAGAGCAGGGTGATCTGCATTGCATGGTTAGTTTGACCAACATATGCTTTTAAGCAAGGCAAGTGAAGAGTTAGTAGCAAAGGAATGTGGGAAAGAATCTGTTCCTATAAAATGTAGTGGAAGTCCCTGGAAACAAAAGCTCCTTACAGGATTCAGGGATCAGAGCAGGCAAACAACTGAGCCTGATCTTGTAGTCTGGCCACCAGCTAAATCCTTGAAAATGTGGAAGAACTGAGTAAAAAGGAGGAGATTTTCTTCAACCAAGAAAACCTATGATTGTCACCTGGAGATGGCTAGCACATGCATTTTGAATTGTTCTGGTGTTAAAGAAAGTGTCAGTGGGTGAACACAAGAGTTCAAAGGTATAATTTATGGGAAAGAGATGGAGATAGGACTTCAATTATTTGAACATGGAAGTGAAAATACTGTTACTAGGTGTTTCTGTTTCTTATGACAATCAAACAATAATGAAACAAGGGGCTAAAAGATACAAGCAGAGAAAGTCAAACTGAAAATTTTACAAATCCTTTTAAGGGCAATATGTTTAAATCCTGGAACAACTATTGAGGCAAATAGCAGATTATCTTCCTTTTGATGCCTTCAAATCAGGACTTGCCTTTTGAAAATCTACTTCTTCATGAGGGTAGAGAATAATAGAAGGCTTAACTACAAGGTACATAAGGGCTTGTTGTATGTAAGCTTGACTGTCATGGATATCATGGTCTATTTGTCTGTCTACTAGTCCATAGAAATGGGCGACTCTTTTTGGCATAGTTGCTGCCAGGTTGCTCTTGGATTTGTTACCCGGTTAAACAGGATTTCTGAAATGAAGAAAATAGTAGGGGCAAAATGCTTCGAAAACCTGCCGTAGAGGAGAGAGGATGAAAGTATACATAATACCACAAAAATTAGAATGCAGTGCAGACATGAAAGTGGAGTGAATTAGAAGGGAGGGTGGCAGTGAGTAACCTTGAAGCGTATGGGAGAGGGTGGTCTCCTTATGGAGAGTGGAACTTCAAGGAGGAGACTGAGTTCTTGGGAGCAATGATAAAAAACTTCGAAGTGATAGCAACTAATGATTTTGCTAATGGGAATAAGCAGGACAATGACTTTCAACAACGTCCAAAGGAGCATACTAAACAACTCAGCTTCCTGGTGGGCTAAAATAATAACATAAGATGATTTAACTTAAACACATGTTGAAAAGTGTCAACATAGGGGGAGAAGAAACTGACAGATTGGCACATAAAACAAAAAGTAACAGGAGTTTGACCAGAATAAAGCATATACAGCATGGAGATAAAAGACTCCGGGAATGAAACTCAAACGGGTGAGTCAAAGGTTGTCACCATGTCACCTTCTGTGTGCTGCTGTGATCATCCAAATGGGCAGTGGCAGCACAGTGGAGAGTTCTTCAGTTTCAACAGTGAACCTGGTTTTACAGTAGTGCCTTCTTTCAAAGCGTTGCTCCGAGATGATGGACAGCGGCTGACATCCATGCTATGCTGTTCACTGTTCCCACTCTCAGTGTAGAAGGAGGAATGTGAAAGTGCAGTGAGCAAGAAGATTAAATGGCTGTTAAAAAAAAAAAACAAAAAACAAACAAACAAAAAAACAAAACAAACAAACAAAAAAAAACAGATGCACTAGGGTTCAACCTTTCTGTTCTAGGTGCAGTCAGGAAATGCTTGAATCTAGTATACTCACAAAAATGTTTGAGAAAGCCAGTAGGAGACAAAAATAGACCCTAAGCAGTAATAATCTTTTCTATTAAAAGAAACCAAAAACCAAACCAAGCAAAAAACCTTTAGCTTTTAAAGAGTGTGTTGTTCCACATCAGAGTAAGGGCATTTCTGAGGTGACCATATGAAATTGTGAAATGAAGTTGCTTCATTTATTGCAGCTTCTTTTTAGGCTGAGAAGCATTTTACCAGACAAAGGTCCAAATGATGTACAGTTCAGAAAATATACAATAGGTGGTGCCAAACTAAGAAGTAGATTCATTAAGCCACCTAAAGAACTTTCTCAAAATCTGTGCGGACAATGAGTGAGTCATCCCTCCAGAACTGCAGGATTTTCCTACTGACTTTTATGTCATGTGAGTCATTCCTTAGTGGTTTCCACATGCAGTGAGGAGAAAAAACATGTCAGTTCGAATACGTCTGAAAGTGACAATCCCTGAATTTTGCTTGTCAGTGGCAGATAGCAATTCTGTAAGGATATTGGTGACCAGAACTGAATGTGCATTTTACTTAAGCAGTCTTACATTTGCTGCTATTTCAAAGCAAGCTTTAATTATTAAGAAACTGGGAATATGTTGGTAGAGTAATTCAGATTTCTGTAGGCCTTCTTTCATTTACCACACTAAGAACTTTTATACGTTACATACTGCATTTAAAATATACTACATATTATATATACAATTTTATATAGTAAAGCAATGCACCTTAATAAAATATACAGAATGTTTTATATGTATCAATTCATTCATTTGCTTCTCTTACCACCATGTAATATACAAAAAATCTCTCTTTTTTCTCATTCTGTACATTACAGTTTCTGGCTTTTTCATAGCATGGTCATGTAATTTATCTTTTGAATTGAGAAATAAACAGTTGATGGAGAAAATGAATCACAGAATCACAGAATGTTAGAGATTGGAAGGG
>VXAV01003649.1:6148-22643 GCA_013399715.1 Alectura lathami
CAGACATCTTGGGGCAAAGAAATAGACTCTAGATCGTAATAGAGTGTTATCCTCTGATAAGAACTCAAAAAAGGAAAAGTAAAATACACCTAAGTATTTTCAGAGAGCTACATAATAGTACCAACACATAAGGCATCTTCAGAACATCCACTGCATCTTACCATTAATTTCGGCAGGTATTAGCTTAGACATTTTTTACTTATGTCGTCTTCATCAAAACAATGCAGAACTAAAGTGAGCTTACTACAGTGTATGTCTATGAGTAGAATATTTATTATATCTTTTATATTTATTTGATTGCCATGCCATATGTAAACCTTATAAGATGAATTATTTTATTTTACAATCTTAATTTCAATGTAAGTTTAAAACATATTCTGATGTAGGAAACAAGTATTGGCTTTAGCAAAGGAATATGAAGTTTAGCTGAAAATCATCAGCTGTTTGAAACATGGTTTGGGTTAATTAGTCACTTAATGAAACAATGATGATTTTAAATCATCCAATTCTTTTCCTTGATGTTGAAATGTTCTTGATGTTGAGATCTTGGGAAAAATTCATCAGGACAAAAGTATGAGAGTCTGTGATTATAGACACTGTGACAGTACAGTGCTCTGTGGAGGCAAGTGAGCTTGTGACGAGAGCTGACGCCATACTATTTTTTCATTGTCCAGCAACCAGAAAAACAGTCCACTAATACTGCTGAATTTTACCTGTTATATGAGTATGGGTCTGGATCATGCAGCTTTCTCACCTTTACCCACTTCTATTACGGATTACATTCTCTGCTAGATGCAGTTTATTTGTTGGAAGAACTTTAAGCTTCTCAGCAAAATTCTGTTTGATGTGATGGCCTTTAGCATTCGTGGAAGAGGACCAATTTTATCTTTGTATCACATGTATATGTATACATTCCCTTAGGTTTTAAATACCTAATTTTAATAAACTTTAAAGGGTAGCTGTAAGACTAATTGACTTCATCGCTTCTGAAATAAATTTGGGGGTTGTAAAGTTTTTGTATAAAAAATATATAGGCAATGCCTGTATACTATCATCTACTCAATATATNTAAGTTGCACTTTTTCCACTCCAGAAATAGCCTGAGTGAGGTGCATTGGCTTAAAACCTAACTAAAGCTACAGCATTAGTCGAATCACCTGTTTCCAGCGCACTGGAACACTATTTATTATGTGCTTGAGAGACTTGGGAGCTGCAGTATTGTGTGAACAGGGGTTGAGGGCTGGCTGTGCATGGAAGGCAAACGTGAGATAAGTGAAACTTTTACTCCCTTTCACTGCAATATGCACCTAGTGGCTTTTGCTTTTGTAATAGCCTTGCACTACCCAGTTCTGCAATGCCTACCCCTGCTGAGTTTCACTTAGCTCTGAGGGATGGCCTCTGGGTACCAATAAGACTACTCAGAAGACTAACAGTACTCAGGCTGAGTAAGGACTGCAGAATCAAACACACGGGAACAAAGGTTCTGAAAGATGTGCTGTTAAACTAATTAGAAGTGTAAGGAGGATATCCCTTCCAGGATTTCCACATGAAAATGAAGGCCTACTAACATTCATTTTCATCCTATTGACTTGATGAACCAGTCACAAACAACATAGGAAAGATGTGATTGAAAAAAAAGGAAGACTAATGATAAGGCTAGAACATAATGATATACTTTCCCCTGAAGCTTTGGAGAGGAAGGACACAGCTGGCTGAATCAAATACTATGCTCTCACTAAAGTTTAATAAATAGTACTGCTTTGTAAACATTGTTTGTGAGATGAAAAATAATCTGCAGGTAGGGGAATGATTCCTTTCTGGTATACATCTCCTTACCAGTTCGATACTTTGTTAATATATCTGATATGTCATGGTGCATATTGAAGAACATACTGTAGCAATTAAATACTTATTAAATAATTACTCATTATTTTTGTGTTTTTAAACAATGTTGACCTCACTTTTTATTAGTAAATCTAGTATACTGAGTTGTGTTGTATAGTTATTAACATTCTATAAGCTGAAACAGTAGGAAAATAAATGTGTTCCATAGAGCTGGAACTAGGAATATCACTAGCTCTGACAGTGATGTTATACAAGACATTGCCTATATTTTTGATAATGATATCACTGTTTATGAATATATATGCATTTAAATTATGTTTTTTCCAGAACCGTAAAGTTCCTTCAGAAACTGGTCCTCATTGTACTAAGCTGTGTACAAATAGGTAGTAAGAAGAACTTGTTCTGAAAGTTTGACAGCATAAGGTTTAAAATTATAATTCTGCTATGGAAACAATAGAAACGGACCACAATACAAGTTCATGGTAGCACAGCCTATGAAAGCTAACAGTACTGATTTAGAACCATACATTACCAATATATCTGTTCCTGCTCTCTGATTAAATGTGTGAGAATCTGTATCTCAGCAGCTTTTTTTTTTTTTTTTTTTTTAATATATTTATTTTTNTTTTTTTTTTTTTTTGCAAATGTAACTTCTTTGTAACTTCTTTCAATAAATCAGTGAATGGTTTGCAGAGATTTTGTTATGTGAAACGGGTTGAAACTTAGAAAGGAAGAACAATATGTTAAAATAAATTTCTTCTGAAGAAGAAATGCTTTGATACGAGAAACAAGCAGCACAGCAGGAGCTTAAACAAATGAAAACAACCTTGGTGTTTGCTATTCTTCTCCGGTGACAGCTTTGTGGAGGGCATCTAGCTGTTAGAGAGCAATTTAAGAGAAGGATCTGGCAGCATGTAGCATCATGGTATGACAACAAAGGAAGAAAATGAGATCTTTGTTCTTTTTTCCATCCCCCCTAAAATCCAGACTGATAGTCTCTGTTTTCTGTGTGTGTGTGTGTGTGTGTATCCGTGTTGTTTCTGCAGTGCTATGAATTAAACTTATACTCAAGGGATTCTTCTACCCTTCTGGAATTCTTTGTATTGGCTTGATTTTACCAGAGTCACTCAATAAAGAATTGGTATTTGGAAAGATTGAAATGGAGAGACATTCCCCAGTGAGGGAAAGTAGCTTCAGAGGCAGAGACACAATGTTCCTTCCTTTTCCCCTCAAGCAAGAAACAGCAGAGAACTCCAGGGAAATGGTGAAAATGTGGACATACTTCTCACTGGAACACTAATAATATTCTCCCATTTGGCATCATTTATTTGCTTGACAACTATTGTTCTCCTTCATGTGTTGCCAATCTTCCCTCTGCATGGGGAACATAATGTAATTTCCTGCAAGAAGTAGCTCTGTTTATGACATAGGAGGAAATTTCTTCTCCCTGCACAGGTTTTCACACAGCACCTTTGTAAGATCATTGCCACCAGGGACCTCTAACATAATGCAATGCAGCAGTGAATTTCTACCCTCAGTTGCTATCCCATCTTCAATATAGGCAAGCTATGTTTCTGCCTGAACTTTTATGGTTTTCTTCACTTGTTTTCTTCCTTGATTTCCTTCCTTGTTTGTTAGCAGCAAGGGTCACAGTGCCTAAACGATCGTTAGTCCTGAACAAACACATCTTTCCTGTAGTAACAGATAACTTTCCCACTTCTGTCTATGATTAGAAAAAGAAATGCCATTTGCAAAAAGCAGGATGCTTCTTTTGTAAAAATAAATAAATAAATACTATTTAAATAGTACTTTGTTAGAATCCAAGACACGAGCAAATTTCTTCTGTGATGCTCGTGACTTCAGTCCCAATGATGTTGCTATTGATTTTCTTATGATTCTGAGATTGTCCTTGAGTTCATTATAGGCATCAATTACATAACTGAGTCTGATAATCTCTTTTCACACATCCTTTTAAAAAGAGTTATGCATTGCTTTGTTTTGTTTGTTTTTAATTTTGCTAGCCAAGAAAAAATTAATGCCAGAAAAATGCAGAAGAAGAGTATGGGTCAGCTCCAAAACAAATGGACGACATTAAAGCTTCCCATCATTTTACTGACATTGGGATGAGGCTTTTACAGCTGTACCAGGTGCCCTTAAAGGACAGATGTTGGCAGCACAAGAGGTGCATGTCTCCTCTGCAAGGTGAGGCCAGGGCTGCCCTGTGCTGGACACAGTGGGTTCTAGCCAGCTCCAAGGGGCCTACCACAGAGAAAGCAGAAGAGGCAAGAAAGAAGGAGTGAAGCTGAGCTTGAGAAGAAGGGAGGAGGTGTTTTGTTTGATTTTGATTTTTCTTCTCACTACTCTGTTATAATCTTCCCCAGAGTGAATTTGTTTTGCCCGAGATGGTAACTGGTGTATGATCTCCCTGTCTTTAACTCAACCCACAAGTGGATTTTCATATTTTCTACCCCTGCACTGGAAGGACAGAGAGTGTCTTGCTTGGCACCTGGCAGCCAGCTAAGGCTAACCCAACATATCTGTTTTCCCTCAAATAAGGATAAACATAAGTCTGGAAGTACATTTAAAATCAGTCTCTGGGGAGAAGAGTGTATACGAGAACATCTTAATGCAAATTGGGATGTGACTGTAAATGTCATGAAAAGGAATACTGTGTCTTAAATGTTACCATAGTTTTGTTCCTTCATTTCCAATCATTTTTATATTACATGAGTTTTTGCTGAAATTTCTTCAGGTCTACTATGAACACACTGACACTACTTGAAAAAGTACTGGTTGCATCATGACTTAGCTCAAATCTCTATATATGACTAATGAAATCAAAAGTAAAAATGTACTATTTTTTTTGTTTTTGTTTTAATCTTTATACAGTACTTTGTTACATATATTCAAAAACAAAAAAATAATAAAAAATCAGAAGACNCATATATTCAAAAACAAAAAATAATAAAAAATCAGAAGACATTACCTTATCTTATAAAATCCCCAATGGTAAGTGTTATTTTTTTTTCCCTCCTTGGTTATTTTATATGCAATTCTACACACAATAGTAGTAATAAGTAGAAAGCTAATGATTGCATTGCTCTGTAAACTGACTGTTAGTGGTTTACTGAGATTTCACCAAGGAAGAGAAAGCAAAGAAGTTAGGAACAAGAAGGCATGTCCACCTGCATTTGGTCCTCCTTGGTCAGCTCCAGTGTTTTCACTCAGTGAAGCAGGAATAGGATAAAGATACTCAAGGGAATCCATTTCTCCCCTGCAGTAAAAAAAAATAATTTAAAAATTCTTGCCTGTCTCTATTGCAAAAAACACAGTGTCAAGTCTGAAGCAGAAAGCCACAAACACATGCCATGCCTTGTGTAAGCGCAAGTTTGTGCAACTTTAAATCCCTTCTTCTATTTTTTTTTTTTGGTTTTGTTTTTTAATTGGCATATTAATTGACTTTATTAGATGGAACCGTGGAGGAGATATTTTGTGTTCTACTTGTACATGTTTAAGTAATATTACAATATAAATGAAATGTACAGAAACAAAGCTCATGTGGCATATTTTAAAATGTAATTAGAAAGTGAATAACAAGACACCCTCACTTGTCTGTAGAATAAAGTATGGCTCTTGGAAATTTTTTCTTTTATCTGTCTGTCCCTGTCCTGCTGCTATTTTTGCTAGTCAGGAAAAGGTTTCCAGCCCATATCATCTTCCATTTAGAAGCGTTTTTGTTGTGGGTTATAGTCAATGATTTAGCTGAGTTTTTGTAATGCTTGGCAGAGCATCCTCGGGCTTATTTTCACAGCTAAGCAAGATTTTGCTAGACAGTCTCTAAATTCAGAGTCTTTTTCAGACAACTCAAGAGTGAAAAGTTGCTGATTCTTTGGAAAATGCTCTATTGTATTTATTGAGTTAAAAAGGCAGTCCACTTAGTATGATGTGAATAATTTACATAACTTTTTGCTAGAATTTTATAGAAAATTGTACCTATTTTTGAATGTTACAATATGACAATAAAGGCTATAAATAAACTTCTTTCTCATCTGAAAAGGCATTAGCAATTATAAGCAAATGTTAATGTTTTATCATTAATCTCTTTTGATGCAGGTTTAGAAGGAAATCTATAAGGCACAGACTTCTAAAAATTTGCAAAATATAGATGGACATCAAGTAGTATATTTGATTCCAAGTCACATTTTTCATTAGTTCTGTTCCTGAGAATGTTCCTGAAAGATGTTTCTTCTTTAGAGAAAGACAACCTTACTTTCTTCTAATTCATGTCACAAGAGCCAAATTTAAGCTAAATTAAAAAGAACTCTGGCAAAGTTTCATTCAAATAAATTATCACATTGTTAAGCCACATACTGTATTTTGTTTTTTACCTGTTCTCTCACATCCTGAATGCTCTGACCACTGTACCATAACAAAGACATTGTCCTGTGGAACAGTAATGTGGAAAGAGAAAAAGGTGTGCAAAAAATCCAAAGTAAATAGAGAAAAATATCCATTATAAAGGAACAGAAAAGCTATAGCAGGCAACCTTTGTACATCATTCTACCTTTACTCCTTCTTCTCAGTTTAACACTGCTTTCTATGTAAAGGATCATTCATGAGGGACAGAATCCCTCCACAGATCTTCAGACTTCCCCCTATTTTGGGAAAATTTTTGGAAAACATGTGCTGCTTTGGTTTGTTTCAAATCCTCCTTTTAGATTATTTCTGTAACCAGTTGTGGCCTAGTCCAATATTTCTTCTGGATAGGAATGCAGAAGAAATAATGGATGTTTTGTGTAGGACAAAAAATAAAATATTTTTAGTTAACTTGATTTTTTTTTGGTTTTGTTATTGGTTTTGTTTATTTGTTTTTGGTATTAGTGTTTTTTTTTTGTTGTTGTTACAGGTCAGCTTGGTTCTTGTACCATCTTCATCATTTTGCGTATTGCTGCATTTGACTCACAGTTTATGTTGTCTCTGAAAAAAACGAAAACTATCTCCTTCTTGGAACAATTGTCTCTATGCAATACAGTCTTCAACTCTTCCATACAGTGGGTAGTTAGCATGTGTGAGGCAATAGACACAAGGCAGTTATCTTAAAGTTTACTGTCAATTTAATATCCTTCAAGTATCAGTGATTAATTTATTTATACACAATATGCATAGTAAACATCATGTTTCTTAATTTCTTTCTCTTCCTCTAAATGTTGCAGATATATCAGGGCTGCTGTAAGCTCAACTGTCCATGAGAAGGTCTTATCTCAATTTTTGCAGGTCTAATTCCAGTGAAAATCAAGGATATTTCAGGCTAACTTCTGCATCAGTCTTTAATCTGTGCCTTGAACAAGACTGAATGCAGGGTGCTAGATGTCTAAAACCAGAATGACAATGGGGAAAACTATAAAATAAAAAAAAAACACTGACAAGAAAAATATGCTGAACTGAAAACATGGAAGAATGACGCATAAGCTATTTCCTTACTACTGTTTGCATATTCATTCCAGGACTGTCTGAAAATTTCTCCCACTTCAAAGGATATGCAGCCCAGAATCTTTCAACAAGAATGCCATCTTAGGATGTTTTTATAATCACAAAAAATAAATGGGTGTTCTTAGATGATTAAACAAGATAACAGTTGTATCAACAATGATCTTTCATTTAAGATGGGCTTTTGCTACTGTGATTTTACTACTCTGATTCACTTAGACAGTCTTCTGTTTAGCTAAACTGGTGGTCTAAGTTCCTCTTCAAGCCTTCAGAGTCAATTATATTACTTCAAATGCTTGACTGGTTCCTCAGATATCAAAAGTATGGGTTTTATTCACAGTCAATGTGTCTAGAGAAGGTGACAAAGTCTTTTCAGTTCCACTGTTGTTGGCAGGAGAACGAGCTAAGTTTTATTTAGGTCATCGCTTAATAGTAATTTCACTCGCAATCCTGTTACTTCCTTCTTTACTGTTTTGTTATAGAAAATGAATGCCGTTAAGGGAAGTTATCAGTTTGTTTTCTTTAAAATTAATCTATAATGCTTAGCATTTCAAAGTATGAGTAAAAAGCCTTACTGAAAGGCCTTTATCAAACTTCCTCCTCATATCAGAGGTCATTCCAATGATCATAAACAATATCAAGGTGAAGGTAACATTTCTAAGGCCTTAGAGTTTATACCAAAATTCTTCTTTCAGAGAAGGAGTTTTATTCTTTTTACTCATTTTCTGTATTTTTTTCTCTATTTTTATGAATAATGTGGTATAAATTTTGTTGCAAGAAGAACATTTTCAGGTGGTAAATTTTAACGTCAAAAATCACTTGTGGCCTGTAAGTCATAAATATGTGTGGGCCTGCATTTTCTTTTAATAATACTGATGTAACACAATTTCCTTGACGTTCAGAAGAAAATATTTTTGCCCTGGGCACACAGCCATCACTCAACAACAACAATCAAAGCATAGGTGTGTTATTAACACTGTTGCATCTGAAAACAGGACAGGAAGGAGGTTCCTGGAATGCATTGCTATCTTCCTCCAACAACCGACAGAGGAATCAGCAAGAAGATGTGCTGTGCTGAACCTCATACTCACCTACAATGAGGTGCTTGTTCACAATGCATCCTTAGTTGCAGTGACCATGAGATGGTGGAGTTCCGGATCCTGAGGGCTCAAAGGAGAGTGGAAGGCGAGTTCAAAATCCTGGACTCTAGGAGAGTGGACTTTGGCTTCATTGGGAGGATCATCTCTGAACAGTGAAATGTTTGATAAGACCCTAGAGGTGGCCCACTAAAGCTGATTAATATTCAAGGATTACCTCTGCTAAGATCATCCCAATAAATAGGAATTCAGGTAAAAATACTGTGAGGCCTGCATGTATGAACAAGAAGCTTGTGGCTAAACTCAAACACAAAAACGAAGCATATAGAGGATAGAAGCAAGCATGAATAACCTGGAAGAAATATAGACAAAATGTCTCAGCATACAGGGATGAAAAGCTCAAGCACAAGTGGAATTGAATCTGACCAGAGGTGTCAAAGACGACAAGAAGGTGTTCTGTAAGTACTTAAATAGGAAAATATGATGTGAAAATGTGGGCCCACTTCTGAATGAGATGGGGAACCTTGTTACACAGGATAGGGAAAAGGCTGATATATTGACTGCCTTCTTTGTCTTACTCTTTACTTGCAAGACCAGCATTCAGAAATTTGAGGCCCCAGAGAACAGGGGGAAAGTTTGTAGCAATGGAAACTTATCATTGGTGGAAGAAGATCAGGCTGGGGAATACTTAAGCAAATTGGACACGCCTAAGTCCAAGAGCCCTGATGAGAAACACAGTTTTCCTGAACTAGAGAGGTAAATTCATTTTTACCCTATCTGACAAAATGAATGCCTATTTCATGTTTGCTTCATGGAGTACGGCAATAGAGATGACGTTTGGGCCTTTAATTGTCTTAGTTGTACAAATTTTTCTTCAAACTGGACACCCCACTAATTTCCCACTTACTTTGTTTTGCATTTGGTGCTACATTTTAAGGTACCTGTACCACTGTACTTGTATTGCAACAAGTTACATCTATAATATCTTTTATTCTGTTCTTGTTCTTTTTGTTATTCTTACCTTCAAGTTCCTTCACTTTGTATCTGTGGTTAAAGCTCTGTTTTAATAATGAACATATGATACAATTACTCCAGTCCTGTCTTTTCATTAGATATACTTAGCCTTTCACAGGTGTAGCAGACAGTGTCCAATAATTACTTGCACTCATCACTGTTATGACTGATCTTCTCAAATAGTTGGAGTTCTCTGGTTGTCATTTCTTGAGGATGCCCTTTTGATACATTCCCTGATAAAACAGCACAATTCACCAAGTGAGAATCATGGCAGTGGTCCATGAAGTTGGGACTTGTTGGAACAGCTACGTGCAACTTCATCATTTTGCCATATTCTGTTTTGTGACTGAAACTGTGATTTTTTAAAAACTGTTTACTGAAGTGAACTTGGGATAAGAAATTGTGCTGAGCTACAGTATAAAGCACTTATACACAGAGAAATAAATGCATTAAAAAATGAAGCAGTAGGTTCGTTCTGCAAGTTTGTAGGTAATGCAGGTTACTGTCTTAGGAAAGTAATTGAAATTTGGTGCAGATTGGGCAATTTTATCTTGCTTGTACTTTGTGAAGTAGCAATTTTGTGGTATTCACTGTAAAAATTACCTTGATTACACGTAGTCTCATAATTAAATGTTCTTTTTCTTCTTATTATTACTTTGATAAGTGATCAGAAGTGTTATGCTATCACTTGAGTGTCCTGAAGGGTGAATAGGACTGGTATTTCTTGTGTATAAAGACTACATAACACTTGAAAAATAGCATTACAAAACTCATCTCATTCTTTGTGTGTCAAGGTAGAGGTTAAGAATATATTATTTTTCTATCATTAGTCTGCAGTGAAAATGAAATCAGAGCCTAGTGTCTATAAATTAAGGAGATTTCAGAATGTTGGCTGGTGATGGTATTTCTTTCCACAAACATTCTGTGTCTGGCAAGGTTGTGGAGCAGATCCTCCTGGAAACTATGCTAAGGCACACAGAGAACAGAGAGGTTGTTAGTGACAGTCATCACGTCTTTACAAAGGTCAAATCATGCCTGACAAGTCTGGTGGCCATAAGATGGAGTTACATCATTAGTGTTTAAGGGAAGATAGACTAATTTCATCTACCTGGCCTTGAGCAAAGCATTTATTACTGTCTCACACAACATTTCTATCTCCAAAACAGAGAGATATGAATTTGACAGGGAGACCTTACAGTGGCCTTCCAGTACTTGAAGTACTTACAAGAAAACTGGAAAGGGACTCTTTATCAGCATGTGGGACAAGAGTTAACAGTTTTAAACTAAAAGAGGGTAGATTTAGATCACATATTCATAAGAAATTATTTACTGTGAAGATGGTGAGCCACTGGAGTAGATTGCCCAGAGAAGCTGAGGATTCCCCATCCTAGTGTTCAAGGCCAGGCTGTATGGTGTTTTGAGCAACCTGATCTAATGGAAGGTGTTCCTGCCCATGGCAGGGAAGCTAG
The DNA here is from genome assembly GCA_013399715.1 of Alectura lathami. Taxonomy (NCBI): domain Eukaryota; kingdom Metazoa; phylum Chordata; class Aves; order Galliformes; family Megapodiidae; genus Alectura; species Alectura lathami. Next base: position 17,061 of record VXAV01003649.1, read on the forward strand.
ATGATTTTTAAGGTCCCTTCCAACACAAACCATTCTATGATTCCATTAATCTATGACTCTTTTAACCTGAAGACAAATTGCTTATTTATGTTTTTATTATGATGGATATAAAGTAAATAAAATCTATACAGAGCAGAATTCAGACACTAGAAAAAGCAAATGTTTTTCCTCCTAATATTCAATATATTACATGAGATTATTTGGGATTTGCTTTTGTACAGAATAAATAATAAGTGTCACATGAACTTTAAAGCAACAGTAAAAGGAAGCCTGGGTACTAAATAAATTTTAATTTACCTAACTCCAGCTACTTACCTGCCCTAGTCTCCTTTCTGTGGAGAGAGATCAGCACCTGTTGCAAGACAATTACAGGTCTCAGATGAGTTCATTTGGGCTTGTGAACTTTTCCTTTTTAGAATTTCCTTTTTATTAAAAGCACATTATTTTGTTAAAATGGAAAGTTATGCCACAGAAGTGTGGCCAGATGGTAAAGAGAAAGCATGGAAAGCTGGATGAAATATCCTGGAGGAATTTTGCTACATGCTGGAACACATTACTACTAATGTTACTGTAAAGAACAAAAGATGCAATACAACATAACTATCTGTGATTCTGGAAAAGGAGGTTAGCAAACTTTTAAAAAACAAAGGAAAGTTTCCATGAAAATTTGAAGTGCTCCAGCCTCTATGGTTCTATGATATTCACACACTAATTCGTCTCCACCACCCATTCAGGTTACAAAAATCAGTGGAAAAGATAAAGAACAACTCTGAAAGACAGCAAGAGGTGATTCCCTTTTCCAAATGCAGGCATCTCATGCCAAGATGCGCCAGGATATCTGATGAATTGACATAGAGCTGGAATATGGACATGGGGCCTTTGGCACGTCTGTGCCTTTCTCAGATGGTAGTGAAAACCACAAGAGGTCATACCAGAAATCACTAGACATTCATGTTCAGGAAAATGAATAATGCTCTGATTGAAATGAAACTTAAACAACATAATAGTAGAGGATAAAAGAATAAAATAAGAATTCTTCAAGAGTGGACAAACAACTATTCTATAAAAATTCCCAAGATCATAGGAGAATGAAATCATCATAGCCTAAATATTCAAGACCAGAAATCAGTATCAAACCTGATTTCTGTTTCTCTGTACACTGTATGCGGAAAAATATTTTTTGTCTAATTAGCCATTTTGTAGTGCAAATCTTTATTCACCCATTTCTATTCTGCTTTATTTTAAAGTATTTTCTTGTCTCTATTGCTATTTTTGCCAGCAGTGGAGGTTAATTTCTTCCAGTACCAGTGTAGACATACTCACTGATTACCAGCATGAAAAGGTTTAGGTATCAGACCTTCCTCACGGAATAGTAACTTCAAACTGGCCAGGAAACTTGCATTGTCATAATATGTTTTGAAGAATTAAAAGGCATTTTTTAGAACTGTCAAGCCTATCAACAGACTACAAAACTATGTAAGAAAAGCTAAAAACCTCTATATGCTGATTTAGACAACTTCTTTCTTTTGCTAATTGCTTTTATTTTACTCTGAAACTTAAATTATTCAGCATTTACCTCCTGTTGTGATTTCATTGGTATTTATACTAAGTTTTTGAAATTAATGCATCACAAAGTATTCTGGATTAGCAATGTTTTATATAGACACCATACGTCAAATGTCAGATGCTGATTCTACTACACAGGCAGCAAATGTATTGGCCATATGCGGCAAGTTTTTGGCAGTGGTGCATGGGCCTAAAGGGTTGGTCTCTGGAAGCAGAGCCCAGAAGCTGCCCCATGTCAGATTAGAGCCAGCTCCAGACAGCTCCAAAAAGGAACAGATTTAAGAAAGGGAACACTTTGCACGACAGCAGCTGGAAAGGGAAGTTAGAAAATTTGAGAGAAACAGCCCTGCAGGCACCAAGGTCAGTGAAGAAGGGCAGGAAGTGCTCCAGGTATGGAGCAGAAATCCACCTGTAGCCTGTGGAGAGGCCCATGGTAGAGCAGGCTGTCCCACTGCAGGCCATGCGGTACCACACAGACCAAATCTCCACGTGCAGCCCATGGAGGAGCCCATGGTGCAGCAGGTGGATGTGGCCTGAAGGAGTCCACTGCCCATGGAAAGCCCCTGCAGAAGCAGGCCCTGGGTCAGAGCTACAGCCCATGGAGAGGAGACCGTGGTGGAGCAGGAGTCCTGGGGGAGCTGATGCCCATTGATTGGGGCTTGTACTGGAGCAGTCTACTCCTGAAGGATGGGCTCCATGGTACAGACCCACATTGGAGCAGTGCTTGGAGAGATGCAGCCTACGGGAATCTCATGCAGGATCAGTTTGGGAAGAACAGCACCCATGGGAGGAACCTCACATGGAGCAGGGGCAGGGAGTGACCATGAAGGAGCAGCAGAGATGAAGTCTTATTGACTGACTGAAGCCCCCATTGCCTGTTCCTATGATTCTTTTGAGTGGAAGATGTAGCAGAAAGTGGATGATGGGGACGATGTTTTCAGTTTGCATTTCATTCTCACTGCTCTACTCTTTTAGTAATTGTCAATAAATTATATCTGTCTCCCTTTGCTGGGAGAAAAAGTCCCAAACAATGTTTCTGTACATGAGAGAAATGCACACAAGTCAACATACCCATTTGTGTATTATCCTTGTAAAAACTGGAGTAGGACAACAAAGCAAAAACAAATTTATTTTGCCTGTATTTGAAATGAGCCTTTCTCCTTGAGGAATGCAGATGACATGAGTGTATGGACAGGTCACTGAACAACCAGAAGAAAAAATAAAATCATGCAAAAGCTAGGAATAAACAATTGTTTCCTCTGAAGCATGTTGACCCCTTGAATACATATTTTTTTCATTCTCTAATAATTTGACACTGCCAGTTTGTTTGGTTTTCATAAATGACAGTAGATATCCTGTCATATCCTCCAATAGCAACATATACAAGTCATAGAGTCATTTAACTTTGTGGTGAGATTAACTTAGAAGACACTGTTTTTGGTGTCTTTAGTATCTCTTCATGCAGCACCTGTTGCTTCTTTGGAGGTCTACTACTTAAGTGCTGACCAGACCCAAACTTGTTTTCCTAATGAAATATGACAAGGCCACAACCATAAGTAGTGGATTTGCACTTGTGTATCTCTTTGCACAGCAAAAATTAAATGGAAATAAAACCATGTGAAGTTTGCTTTTCATTCTCACTGCTCAAGTCTATCAGTAATTGTCAATAAACTGAATAGGTTTTTGTATTTTCTTTATTTTATATTTTATTTTTTATTTTTTTTCCTACGGAGTTTATGGTATTGCATTTGTATTTGTAAGAAAATGTTATAAAGAAGTAGATATGAGATGTTAAAAATAGGTACAGCACTATTTTGAGTTGTTTCAAAGGCAAAGTTTTTATAGTGCTTATTTTAATTATATAATTGCAATTTAATTATATTATAATTATGGCTGCAATTACTGTTTTGTATGTTTCATTAAAGCTGCATACATTAATTGCACCAAACTTCTGTTGATGAGCTTAACTAATATAAGCAGATGTTTACAGCAGAAGAGCCCACTTAGCCTTCTATTGTAACATTCCCCTTGCAAGGTGACTATCTACAGAAAGCAGGTAGCAACTGACTATAAGTGGTAATTTTCAGTTCCTCATTAATTCTGTTTGCAATTTTATACTATGCATACATATATCTATAAAGACACACACAGAAACACACACATATGTATATGCACATATTTTAAAATTAATTCCCAGTCTGTGGAATTGCCATAGGGATGAAATTAGGTCAATAGTTTATATCTATATTTTTAAATGGGAATTATAATTGCAACATTAACTTGAATTAGGAAAGGTAAACAAAAGTCTTTTTAGCACCAAGTAATCCAACTAGGAAAAATTCAATGAGACCTAACTTTGCCTTAGCGTTTATACTTCCAATAAAGTAAATTAATAGAAACTGTATTTCCTAAGCTGTGTCTATAATTCCGTGCAGTCTTTTGTTAATCATTTATATACCATTTACATTCATCTATAAACAGAAAATTATATATAGTTTTCACAAGGCTAAACTATTCTAAAGCTCCAGATAGAGGACAGGTAAATTTTAACATATCGACATTATCAGTAGCAAAACTATCACTGTTGCATATTGACAGTCACACTTTTAAACCCATGGAATACCTGTTAGAAAAGCATTGAATTTGGACTATTTTTCAATGAAAAATAATAATAATAAAGAATAATTAAAACTGTTAACTTTTATAATCTTTTTCTATATCCCTGTTGGTGTGCTCGTTTAATGATACAGATGTACTCTCTTTGACAAGGTGTACTCTTTGATGGGTTAAAAACTTGCTGGATGGCCTGGCCCAGAGAGTGGTGGTGAATGGAGATAAATCCAGCTGGCGACTGGTCATGAGTGGTGTTCACCAGGGGTCAGTACTGGAGCCAGTAATGTTTAACATCTTTATTGTTGATCTGGATGAAGGTATTGAGTGTAACCTCAGTAAATCTGGAGATCACACAAAGCTAGGAGGAAGTGTTGATCTGCCTGAGGGAAGGAAGGCTCTACAGAGGGACCTGGACAGACTAGATAGATGGGCTGAGGCCAGTTGCATGAGGTTCAACAAGACCAAGCTTCAGGTCCTGCACTTTGGTTACAACAACCCCAAGCAAGGCTACAGGCTCGGGGCAGAGTGGCTGGAAGGCTGTGCAGAGGAAAAGGACCTGGAGTTGACAGTTGACAGCTGGCTGAACATGAGCCAGCAGTGTGCCCAGGTGGCCAAGAAGGCCCATGGCATCCTTGCATTAGGAATAATGTGGCCAGCAGTACTAGGGAGGTGATTGTCCCCCTGTACTCAGCACTGGTGAGGCCGCACCTTGACAGCTGTGCTCAGTTTTGGGCCCCTCACTACAAGAAGGACATTGAGGCCCTGGAGTATATCTAAAGAAGGGCAACGAAGCTGGTGAAGGGCCTGGAGCACAAGTCTTATGACGAGTGGCTGAGGGAACTGGGACTGTTCAGTCTAGAGAAGATGATGCTTAGGGGAGACTTCATTGCTCTCTACAACTACCTGAAAGGAGGCTGTAGTGAGGTGGGGGTTGGCCTCTTCTCCCAGGTAACAGAGATAGGATAAGAGGAAATGGCCTTAGGCTGCACCAGGGGAGGTTCAGGTTGGATGTTAGGAAAAACTTCTTCTCTGAGAGAGTGGTCAAGCATTGGAACAGGCTGTCCAGGGAGGTGGTGGAGTCTTCTTCCCTGTAGGTGTTGAAGAAACGTGTAGATGTGGCGCTTAGGTGATTTATTTAGAATAGTGATGTTGGGCTGACCTTAGAGGACTAGATGACCTTAGAAGTCTTTTCCAACATTAATGATTCTATGATTCTATACTGCACATTTTAATAAACATATTTTCTTTGGAATTCAGAAATTGTTCTTGATGTAATCTAATTTCTACCACTCCTATTCACCCGGTACAAGTTTACATATCATATTGACTCTGATCAGAAGAATTTAAATAAGAAAAGATGAGCATGCTTTTTTTTTTTTTTTTTTTTTTTTTTTTTTTTTTTTT
>VXAV01003649.1:54248-72916 GCA_013399715.1 Alectura lathami
AATAAAAAAAAAAAAAAAGAACTTGCAGGTTGAGCTAAAAACTATTTACTAAGACAGGAAAGGGAGAGAGAAATAACAGTAATTATAATAATATCTATATATGTATATTTACAAAACAAGTGATGTACAATATAGTTGCTTACCACCCATTGACCAATGCCCAGGCAGTCTCCAAGCAGTGGCTGCCCAGCCGGCCGGCTCTCCTCAGTTCTATAACTTCTTCTCATGGTGTCATATAGTATGGAATCCTTTGGCCAATCCTTTTGGCCAAAGCGATCCTTTGGCCAATTTAGGTCAGCTGTCCTGGTTCTGTCCACTCCCAGCTCCTTGTGATATGGTAGGGCCAAAAGTATTGGCTTGATATTACCAAATTAACCCAATATGCAATTTAACTGTAAAAACTCAGTATGCAATATAACCATGACAAGTACCGAGTGCCTTACTAATGTGACCATTTTATGGTTAAGCTCATTAATTAGAAAAGTCTGCATTGCAAAAACAAACAACTAGAACAAAGGAGAGACTGTAAAAGGAAACAGCTAAGGGATAAGGAGGGACTGTGAAAAGAAACAGTCAAGGTAGAAGACAGGGGAGAATTGTGAGGGACAATAACTGTTTTTCAAACATCTTCTGCTCACATGCATGGTCAGCAAGTGAAAAGAAACATGCCGATTTGGCAGGAAACTGAACAAAGTTCACCCAAGTAGGTGAACAAGGAAGCTGAAGAAGTATGAAGATTTGGGGAGGATAACCACCGATGACCATCAGAGGATCTCACTGTGCATGCTTAAAGAACATTTGCATATATTAATGAGTTCTCAGAAATTGTGTGTATATGCATAGCTGTTCTGGGAAATGTAATGAATATGTATTAGAATGTGCTATATAACCTGATCAGGAAAAAAAAAAACATTGGTTGAGCATCAGGAGGAGAGAGTCTCTGTGCTCCCAACGCTGCAATAAAGAAAAGCCTGCTTTCTAACACTACATTGGTGTTTGGAAGTTCTATGGAGTTTTCACACAACAGTTGTGCCCTGTTGTGGTTTAACCTGGCAGGCAGCTAAGCACCACACAGCTGTTCACTCACTCCTCCACACTGGGATGAGGAAGAGAATTGAAAACAAAACAGAACTCGTGAATTGAGATCAAAACTATTTACTAAGGCAAAACCAAGGAAAACAGAAATAAAAATGAGATGATAACTATATATATATGTATACATATATGTCTGTAATGCAATTACTCACCACCTGCCCACCAACACCAGCTACCCGTATAGCTTCATTGACTGACGCCCTTTTAGACATGCAATAAAATGCAATGCTGCTTTCCAACCAGGTGGGCCTCAGCATATACTGCTTCATGGGCTTGTTCCTCCTCAGGTGCAAGAATTTCCTGTTGTTAAACTTTCTGTCAGCCAACTTCTCCAGCTTGTTGCTGGTGCCTTTGGATGGCAGCACGACATACTTGCCTATCTACCACTCTTCTCATTTTTCTGTCATCTGGAAGTTTGTTTAGGGTACCATCTGTCCCATCACCCAAACCATTAATGAAAATGCTGAACAGATATGGTCCCAGCATTGACCCCTGGGGTACATGACTAGTTAATAGCCTACAACTAGACTTTGCACTACTGATCACCACACTCTGGTCCTGGCCATTCAGCCAGTTTTCAATCCACCTCTGTATGTTTATCCAGCCTGTAATTTACCAGCTTCTTTATGAGAACCTTGTAGGAGACAACGTTGAGATTCTTACTGAAGTGTAGATAATGAAGTTTGTTAGTGGGAAATATATATCTGTACATAAGTATATTGTGGATTCATCCAGCAGCTGGCCTCATACATTCAGTCTCCCCTGTAACTTACTCTGATATCACCCCGCCTAGTTGCAGGGACATGAATATGTGAGCCCATGAGGCCACAGCCCCACTTCAGTTACTGTTACAGTTTGCCGCACATGAACATATGCACACATGTAAGTGTTCAGAGAGGTTGTTCAGCCTCCTTCCTTGATTTTTTCAAAGTCTGAGTGAAAAAAGCCTTGAGCAACCACATCTGATTTCATAACTGACCCTATTCTAGAGCAGGAAGTTGGACTAGAGAACTCCTGAGATCCTTCCGAAGCTCAATTATCCTATGATTCTGTGATTCCATAACAGAAATGAAAACGCCTCAGTTTGTAACAAATGACTAGTGTAATTCAATGTATTTTTTCCTCTTTCTGTGATTCTGTAAGATCATAGTGGATTATTTAGTTCTTTCTTGCTCTTCGTTTAGTTCTTACAGACAGAGCTAAGATTCAAGAAGGCTTACCTTTCTGTATTTGAGACTAAATCTTTGACAGGCTTTTATGAATTGCAGAAACTGACTTTAAGCACTCTGCTATCTGGTAGAATCCTCAGCCTTTAATTTATCACCTAGTTTCCTTAGGAAATACTGTGGAAGATTTGAACACCTAAAATGAGATTTATAAAATTCAATAAAGAGAGGGAGCTGAGTAATAGGAAAGGCCACTGATACATGGTCTAGGGCCTCTTTCTGCCCTCAAGTTAGACTCCTAATTGAAAGACATGCAAAACTGTCATTTGAGAATCATCTTCCGCAGCTGGTTTTTGTTTCAACATGCCAAAAAGTATCTGGAAAATCACAGCTGTAGGTGTTGGACAGCAAAATGACACCTGTTCTTTTTTTTTTTTTTTTTTTTTGCATATGCTTACAAACAGAAAAATGTTGATGCTAACAGTGAAGAAGCGCCTGTGAAGACTATAAGGTCACAGTCATGGTGGATTCAAGAACAGATCCATTCCACAGTGTGCTTGTTTACCTTCTGTTGAGCAGAGTGACTTAAGGACTCATTTTATCTCTCACTTAGACTCACTTTTTGACTATACACTTTTGTTCTGTGCAGAAAGCAAACTCTGGAAAGAGAACTATGGTTTAGTAGGTGTCTGTGTATCACCCCAATAGATAACATTTACAAACACTTTAAAATTGTTGTGCCTGTTAGTGTATAGACATGGACTTCAAAAATCTAGCTGTTAATCCTCAAAGTTCTGTGTAACATGTAGGTATTGTATTACACCAAGGCACTTTCAGTAGTTTACCAGCACTCCTGACTAACCAGGGAGGAGTCAGTTGACTGGAGGTTAGTAAATATAACTCCAACCTACAAAAACAGCAGAATCCAGGGCATACAGGCCTGTCAGTCTGACCTCAGCACCAGGGAACATTATGGATCATATTGAATGGCATCACATGGCACATAAGAGGCAATCAAGTGATGAGATGCAGCCAGCATGGGTTTATGAAGGGTAGGTCCTGCCTGACTACCTAATCTCCTTCTCTGGCCTGCTTAGTAGATGAGGCAAAGTCTGTTGATGTTGTCTACCTGGATTTAACCGAAATGTTTGACACTGTTTCCTACAGCATTCTTCTGGAGAGATTGGCAGCCATGGCTTTGACAGATGTACAATTTGCTATGTGATGGCTGGATAGCTGAACTCAAAGAGCCAAAGTGAATAGCGTTCTATTCCGTAGGTAGCTGGCTCTCAGTGGAGTCCCCTAGGGCTCGGTCTTGGGACCTCTATTGTTTAAAATTTTCATCAGTGATTTGGATGAGGGGATCAAGCGCACCCTCAGTAAATCTTCAGATTATGCCAAGTTAGGTGGGAGTCTTGATCTGCTTGAAGGTAGGAAGCCTTTGAAGAATGATCTGAACAGTCTAGATTGATGGGTTTAGTCTAATTGCGTAGCATTCTACAAGGGTAAGTGCTGGGTCCTGAACATAGGTCCTAACAACCCTATGCTGTGGTGTAGGCATGAGAAAGACTGGCTAGAAAGTTGCCTAGCATGAGGACCAGGGGATGCTGGTTGGTAGCCAGCTAAACACGACCTGGCAGTATGCCCAGGTGGTCAAGAAGGTCAGTGGCATCCTGACCTGAAATACTGTCAGTAGCAGGTCTAGAGAAGTGATTATACCTTTGAATGTTGCACTGGTGATACCACATCTTGAGTACTGTGCTCAGTTTTGGATCCCTCACCACAAGGAGGATATTGAGTTGCTTGAGTGAAGGAACTAGAACACAAGATATATGAGGAGTGGCTGAGGGAGCTGGGATTGTTTAATCTGGAGAAAAGGAGGCTGAGAGGAGACCTCATCACTCTCTATAACTACATGAATAAAGGTTGTAGTGATGAGGGTATCAGCCTATTTTTGCAGGTGATAAGTGATGGAATGTGAGGAAATCATCTCAAGTTGCACCAGGGGACATTTAGATTGGATATTAGGAATAATTTCTGCATGATGAGGTCGGTCAAGCATTGTAGTGGACTGCCAAGGAAGTGCTGGAGTTGCCATCCCTGGAGGTATGTAAGAGACATGTGGACATGGTTTAGTAATAAGACTTTAGTAAGTCAGTTTGATGGTTGGATTTCAAGGTTTTTTCCAACCTAAATAATTCTATGCCGCTGCAATTTTTAATGTCATTACGTGGTACATTTTTTAGAAATGGACAGGACTCAATCAAGGGATTTTTTCAGCATCAAAATCTGTATACTTTGTCATTTTTACTTGTTTATTTGTAAAAATCAAGAAATGCTGAATTTTAAATTAAAAGTAGTTCTTTTCAAAATCCATTGGAAGAACCTTTGTCTCTCTCATACTTTCCCGATCCTGATTACATGTTTACAGAAAGATAGATGCCAATAATAATCTCTCACTTCCCCTCTGCTTCTCTGCCTGACCTATAGCTTGTTTTTATTGATTTTTTTTACAAGTTTGTTTGTTTTGTTGAGTTTAATTTTGTTTTATTTTGTTTGTTTTTCCTTGGGAAGATAAAGGAAGCTGGAGGTTACTTGCCTTTTTTTTTCTTTTTTTTTTTTTTTTCCCCTATATCTAAGTTATATACATTGGAGGAACTGAAAGGAAAGCTAAACAGAAGCAATAACTCTTGCATCACTTGTGCAGATATATACTTGCATGACAGTAATTCTTCACAGATAGTTGTCCAGATACTGTCAGATATTTAACACGATCTTTATTCCATTGGTCAAGATTTCGAGAGCCTCACTTGAATGTAATGCCTTGGGAGGTCAGGATCATGCAGGGAAAGACAATTTTTTAGCAAGTTAGTGACAGTCCTGTAGAGAGTCTTAATACTACAGAAGAATCCTTGATTTGGTCTCTGAATTTCATGAGGAGATAATAGACCACCGGGGTAATGTGCTCATCATGACCTCTGCTGCTAAGCAGATGAGCTAACACAGCCTAAAATACCTGAAGGTTTTTCAGGTTGTGCTGTGTCTGATTCAGGGCAGCAACCTGAAGCTGGATCTCCATGTGTTAATGTAAGTGTCCTCCTACAGTCACTTAAAGTTTTTTTTTTCTTTAAAGAACTTTTTCAGTTTGCACTGACAACAAGTCTTCAAAGGCTCGCTATATGTCAAATGCAAAATGAAAAATAAATAATAAAGTTCCTGATTCAGATTAGGCAGAAAAAAATAAAATAAAAATAAAATAAAGTCATTATATGTCAAATATGTATCCTAATCTTCAAGCTAAAGTGCCAGTCACTGACAGAATCCAACAAGGATATGAGGATCACATAACCTGCATTTTCATCTGTACATAGAATCATAGAATCATAGACTCATAGAATCATAGAATGGTTTTGGTTGGAAGGGACCGTAAAGATCTTCTAGTTCCAACGCCCCTGCCATGGGCAGGGACACCTCCCACTAGACCAGGTTGTTCAGAGCCCCATCCAGCCTGGCCTTGAATACTTCCAGGGAGGGGGCATCCACAACCTCTCTGGGCAACCTGTTCCAGTGTCTCACCACTCTCACAGTAAGGAATTTCTTCCTTATATCTAGCCTAAATCTCCCCTCTTCCAGTTTGTGGCCATTATCCCTTGTCTTATCTCTACAGGCCCTTCTAAAGAGTCCCTCCCCAGCTCTCCTGTAGACCCTCTTCAGGTACTGGAAGGCTGGAAGGTCCCCCTGGGGCCTTCTCTTCTCCAGGCTGAACAACCCCAACTCTCTCAGCCTGCCTTCATAGGGGAGGTGCTCCAGCCCTCTGATCATCTCAGTGACCCTCCTCTGGACCCCCTCCAACAGCTCGATATCCTTCTTGTGTTGGGGGCCCCACAAGTGGAAGCAGTACTCCAGGTGGGGTTGCACGAGAGCAGAGTAGAGGGGCAGAATCACCTCCCTCCCCCTGCTGGTCACATTTATCTTGATGCAGCCCAGGATGTGGTTGGCCTTCTGGACTGCAAGCGCGCATTGTTGGTTCATGTTGAGTTTTTCATCAACTGACACCCCCAAATCCTTCTCCTAAGAGCTGCTCTCCAGCCATTCTGGATTGATCAGGCCCACTGATCAAGGGGAGCCTGTTGATGAGGCCTTCTTGCTTCAGCTTCAGTTGAAGGAGGCATCGCAGACATGGGCTCTCATCCTCATGGGGGATTTCAACCACCCAGATATCTGCTGAGACAACAACACAGCAAGCTGCAAGCGATCCAGGAGGCTGCTGGAGTCCATCAACGATAACTTTCTGGTTTATGTCTTGGACAGACCGACCAGAGGTGATGCGTTGCTGGACCTAGTGCTCATCAATGTGGAGGAGATGGTTGAAGAGGTGAAGATTGGATCACTGGGCTGCAGTGGCCATGCCCTGGTTGAGTTTGTGATCCTGAGGAGCATGGGCCTGGCAAGGAGTGGGGTCAGAACACTGAACTTCAGGAAAGCAAACATCAGGCTGTTTAAGGAGTTGTTGGAAGACGTCTGCTGGGAAACTGTCCTTAGGGACAAGGGATCAGAGCAGAGCTGGCAGCACTTTAAGAACATCTTTCTGAGAGCACAAGAGCTCTCCATCCCCCAGAATAAAAAAACAGGCAGGGGAGGCAGGAAACCAGCATGGCTGAGCAAAGACCTGCTGGTCAAGTTGAGGGAAAAGAAGTAAACGTATAGGCAGTGGAAGTAGGGATGGGTGGCCTGGGAGGATCACAGAGGATACGTAGGGATGGGATCAGGAAGGCCAAGGCACAGGCAGAATTAAGCTTGGCGAGGGATGTGAAAAACAACAAGAAGGGTTTCTTTAGCTACATAGGGCAGAAGAGGCAGGTGAAGGAGAGTGTTCCCCCTCTAACGAATGGAAAGGCAGAACTGGCCTCCTCTGATGTGGAGAAAGCTTAGGTACTTAATGAGTTCTTTGCCTCGGTCTTCACTGCGGGTCAGGCTGCCCAGGTCTCTCGTGTCCCTGAACTTCCAAGCAGAGGTTGGGAGAGCAAAATCCTTCCCAGTGTAAGAGCAGAGCAAGTCCGAGACCACCTTATGAAACTGAACGTCTACAAGTCTATGGGGCTGGATGAAATGCATCCCAGGGTCTTGAAGGAGTTGGCTGATGTGGTTGCCGAGCTGCTCTCCATCATATTTGAGAAGTCGTGGCTTTCAGGCGAGGTCCCGGTGACTGGAAAGAGGGAAACATCACTTCCATTTTTAAGAAAGGGAGAAAGGAAGACCCGGGGAACCACAGGCCGGTGAGCCTCACATCTGTGCCTGGGAAGATCATGGAGCGGATCCTCCTGGAGGAGATGCTAAGGCACATGCAAGATGAGGAGGTGATCCGATCTAGTGAGCTAGTGGTTGGCAGCCCTGTCCAAGGCAGGGGGGTTGGAACTAGATGATCTTTGAAGTCCCTTCCAAGCCAAGCCATTCCATGATTCTATGATTCTATGATTCTATGATTCTATGATTCTATGATTCATTCTCTGCCTAGCCTGTGTTTGTGCCTGGGATTGCCCTGGCCCAGGTGCAGGACCTTACCAGTCCAAACAAGGTTTGGAACAATCCAAAAATTGTTAGAGAACAATCCGAAACACTCATAAGGTGAATGAAAAGTTAGGTGTGTCAGATGCAGATAATCTAAATAACCCATGCCCAGAAATCACCAAAAGCAAACATTAAGCAAAAGGGTGTTCATGGATATTTCCCTGTGCTTAGCTGCCCAAGCCAGGTTTTCCAGCAGTCTAGAATTCTTGCAAAAATTTGCTAGCAGTACAAGCAGTGATCACCTGACCAGACATAATTTAATCTATTATATTCCTCTTACAATCAGTGAAAAAAAAAAATAATTAATATGTAGTTAATTTCATCCCTAAATAGCTTTTTAAAACATGACAAATGCAGCCTGTTACTCTGCATTGACTGTACAGATGACTGGACAAAAATACTTGTATTGAAAACACATAAATTTAGGGTTGCTTACAGGAATGACACAGGGGAAAATTTATCAAACAGAAATGTGTACCCTGGGCCTCACTATTGGCTATACATCTCTCTACTAATCAAAAAGCTAATGCAAACTTTTTCTTTTCTCTCTTGCTTATAAAACAAATTAGAGAAATTTAAGGCTTGAGTAGGACATTCAAAGATATGAATTTGATCTTCCTGACTGTTATAGGGGAAAAAAAAAAAAAAAAAAAAAACTACTCTGTTTGAAAAGTTTAACCAAAATCAGGAGAAAAACAGTTTATAATTTTATTGATGTCACATAATTAGCCAGCAATCTGTGAACTATACATTTGGGATCAATATGAGAAATTCAACAGACAAACCACAATGCTAGATGATTTCAAAATGTTAATAAGCATGTACAAATGCTTATTAAGAAGACTCTTTTATAATCAAATGCCCGCATGTTTTAATTACCCCCAACCACACACACACATACAGACCTCCCCTGCATCTGTTTGTGTCACCCCTCCCCCAGCAATCCATGCTCCACACTTACTCACCCCTGCAGGAGATGTGAGCCCTCTAACCCTGTGTGAAGAAGACCCCCCCCAAGTCCCCTGAATCCAGCAGTGGGATACCCCTGGGTGCTGCCTCCATGCTGACACACCACTGCTAGGTTCAGGCTGCTCCTGGCAGCTGTGCTGCTTGGTCAGGGCTAAAGTTGGATTGATACTGAGCCATCAATGGAGGTACAAGTCTAGTGAACCTGCTGCTGCTTCCTGTCTTTCCCTTTTACAATGAATTTTCATTGTGTTTTTGTTTGTATGTTTGCTAGTTTGTTTGTGGTTTTTAATACTTCTTCTCAGATTACCTCCTTGTTTTCTTCAAAAGTCTGAAAATCCCTGGGTATTTTTTAATCCAGCTGATCACTGCCTTACTGCTTAACACTGACAGCTGGGTGTGGATGGCCATCTTTCTCCTTGACACAATCATTTTTGTATACTCTCCATACAATTTTCTCTGTCAGTCCCCATACACAGTGTGTGCACTCATATCCTTGTCTTAACTGCTAGTGTTATTCATGTTAGTGCTTGCCAATGGCGAGTGTGCACCCCCATGCTGATTTTATGCACTAAACCTTCCAGACATGGCTTTTACAAGGACACCAGCATCTGTCCTATTTTTTTCTTTTTTTTTTTTTTTTTTTTTAAGTAGGGAAAATTTTGTGGGGAACCTGAGTTGGTTCATGAGCACTAGAGTGTTTATAATGCAGTTACTGGATCTGTCCTGGTAAGTATGAATGCTGAAGTGTCACAAATTTCTGTATCTTAGGGAGCTGGGTAGATAGTTTCTCCAACTTGCTTTTTGGGCATTTGGAGATCTCTAAGATGACTCAAAGATGTTCCAAATGGATTTAGACACTTACAGGATTGGTGACATGTAAGGTAGGATTTTTTCTTGAATCAGAATTTTGCAATTAAGTAGCTAAGATATGTATCATAATTCCCAAAATCTTCCCTACCTGCTTTTATTGATTAAGACTTTAAAGTTAGCTGATATCCTTTTGTAGTGGTGAGCTCTGTTTCTCTTCCTATAAAAAGTGACTTCAACAGGCAGGACAGGACACTTCTGAATGGGTAACTTAGGATAGTCTGGCTAGGGCTAGGGCTGTTTCACCCACATACCAATCAGCTGTCCTATTCAGTAAAGATACACCAAATCATATGACAAATCATCTTTTTCCAGTTGCAAATTAAACCTGAATCAATGCCACTTGTGGTTATAGTGAGGATATTCGTTTTCAGAATAATTCATAGAAATGTAAAAGACTTACCTAAAAACTCTTTCTAGAATGAAAAATTGTTGTAATGAATCTATTTCAAGAGGTAAATAGTTCATTTTAGTGAGTACTGTAATAATTGAAGGTGTCAATAACATGCTTGTCTTTTTTAAGCATGCAAATTTAGGAAGTCATTCCAGCACAAAGAAGTGCATGAGCTTAGAGACAAATTAGCAGCTGCATCTACGCTAAGCAAAAGAGTAGGTGTCACAGGCTGTTGGGGAATCCCAGCCTTTTGATCCTCTAAAGTCAATAATTCACCTGAATGCATTAAATTTTCTTCATCACTGAGAAACCAGATATGTCAGAAAATGAAATTCTGTTGTAAGCTCAAGCTCTCACTTTAAAATAGAGCTGTGGCATGGATGAGACAGATGCCTAGACTACAGGACCCAGAATTGTTCTTACAAGCACAGGTTTAGAAGTGAATATTCAAAGTGAATTATTCAGATAAATGAAAACAAACGTTCCTTCTGGAGGATGAAGGAAAGTTTTAGATGTCTCCTATAAGTGTTTGGGGTCTAGACACTGCAGTACACAACACATTTGAACAAGAATAGCTGATGTGGCCTAGGATGTGTGCATTTCTGGAGTAGCAGCTGGCTGGTATGTAGGATACATAAGGAAATCTCTCCATCGGTGTTTAAATCAAGGCATTATTTGGAGAAAAGTTGCTCCAATTCCTCAATAATCATTCCAAAATACTCTGTGTACAAAATCCTTAAAATAAAGTATATTTGAATTCCAGTAACTTAAAAACTAGCAAAGTGTTAATATGATATTTTTACATGCTTTTTGTAACTTCTGTTATTCTGTTTTTTTCAAGGACTTAGGAAAATAGCTCACAAATAGCATTTGCAGGTATCTAAACTTCAGGCAGATACTAGCAATTACACAGAGAACTCACAGGGTTCTTCTAGCATGTGTAATTATTGTCATTAGAGCTCTTTTATCTTGATTTCCTATCCCACTAATGACCTTCACAGGTTCTAAAAATCCGATTTAAGAATTTTATTTTGGTCATGTTCATTATGCATATCAGCTGCAGTATCTTAACCTCTGCCTACCTGAAACTTATGTTGCTATTGAAAAGTTTGAACAAACTGATGAAAAAAAAAAAAAAAGTCCTATAACTGCAAATCACATTATATTTTAAAGAGAAGATTTTTGCATTTTTTATCTTTTCCCCTTCTCTTTTTCTAATCTGAAAAGTAAAGCTTCTTCTATTTCCAAATATGAAGCCTTTACTATGAAACAATATAAAATACACTTTTGTATTTTTTGCTTTGTATTGCTAAATATTCTACCGCTATTTCTAAGTGGAACTACTGGGAGTAAACAGTACATGCTGGCTACCTATATTTTAATAAAGGAGATGTTTCTGAGAATCTTCTGTATGACAGAGGACTGAACAAACTGTACTCACAGATTTAAAGTCTGTTATATCCTTCAAAACTGAGTTACTGTCTACTGTAAATGGTCTCTGGTTCAGGCTAATTTATTAATTAGGTTTGGGAATTGTCAGTGTGTTGATCATTTTTCAGTGAGAAGATGTTGAAATATGGGTTAGCTGAACAGAGGGTGCCCAGAGGGTAATGATCAGTGGTGCAAAATCTAGCTGGAGGCCAGTAATGAGTGGAACTCATTCTCCAGGGGTCAGTACTGGGTCCAGTCCCGTTTAATCTCTTCACTGACAATCTGGACAATGGGGTGGAATACACCCTCAGTAAATTCACAGATGAAAGAAAACTAGAAGGATGTCTCAGAAGGAGTAGCGGATTCACCAGAGGGCTATGCTGCCATCAGCATATGCTATGCTGATCTTCCCAGGCACAGATATGAGGTTCACCAGCCTGTAGTTCCCCGGGTCATCTTTTCTCCCTTTCTTAAAAATGGGCATGATGTTTCCCTTATTCTTTCTTTCTTCCTTTCTTTCTTAGATGCTGGGATTTATTCTAACAATGTAGCATTATTTTGTAAAGTCATAAATATTTATTTCTTTGTTTATGTTGTATGAAAGATTCCTCCAAATCATGGTAATGTTCCATAGCACTCCTTAACTTGCCAATAAAGCAATTATATCTCAGTACATCACAAAGTAAATATTTTTAAGTGAAGACATTGCCCATACAACTGTGATGACTGACTATTAATGATTCATGCTTGAACTATTCATCCACCAATCATGAGATTTACATGAAACAGAGGGACACTGGGAAATGTCATAGAATCCTAGAATTTTTTGAGTTGGAAGAGACTTTTAAAAGTCATCTAGTTCAACTGCCCTGCAATTAGCAGGGACACCTACGGCTAAATCAGGCTGCTCAGAGCCCTATCCAGTGTGACCCTGAATGTGTCCAGTGATGGGGCATCCACCACCTCTCTGGACAACCTGATCCGGTACTTCACTACTATCATAAAAATATTTTTTCTTATATTCAAATGTCAACACTCAGACGTCAATATTACTGAAGAATTTTCTCCTACCAGCTGTCATGTTAGAGGTACAGAGATGGTAGATGCTGTTATTCAAAGTATCACTGGTAAATGCAATAGTTGCAATGCAGAATATTTTATTTTTGTCATCCATGTCCCTGAATTAGCTTTAAACTACATTTGCTTGGATCTGACAGTGAGAAAATATTTATTATATCATGTCACCTAAAACAAAGAACAAAACTCAAAGGAAATGGTTTTAAGTAGCCCAAATTATCTCCTTGCTCTTTCTGTGGCACTGACATTTCTCTTCATGAAGTGTCTGCTCCTCTGTTTAGAAAGAAGATTATCTTTTGTCTCTAAGATCCTCTTGGTAATCTGACTGACTAACTCCAACAAAACCAACAGGGAAAAGGCATGTATCATCATCATCTTACGTCAATTACCTATGCTTTTTAGTGGAGTTATGCATAATTTCTTTGTTTCTTTCATCCACATTCCATTTATATATGGTAGGAAGTTATTTTATTTATAGTAATATAAAAATCATATGTACAAAGAAAAAAAATTTAACATTTCGACTGGTAAATATCAACATATTTCTAAACTCTATTTTACACCTTTAAATTATGAGGAATTGCCTAACCAATGTTATTGCCATTTAAGAATTTCAAATTCTTAATATTTTATTGGACTTCATCAGAAAAACTTGCATGGACCTGTTTTTTCTTTGAAAAAATAAAACTATTTTCTGAAATCATATCAAAGTTTAGCACCATTTTATTTTGAATAAAATGTAGCATATTTAATACTTATTGAATTATATGTTTTATTTTGCCATTTTAAAAAGACTATTTTTACAATGACATCATCAACAACAACAATAATAATAGCAATAATAATAATAATGTTGATGTCAGGAGCCTGATTCAGCTACAGCTTTTAGGTTCTAGTATCTTCACCTTTCTATTAAAGCAAAGATAGCTTTAACTCTCTAATATTTTCAAATATAAGAAACTGGATCAAAACCAGTTCCTGGAATGTGGAGAAAATTTTATCTATTGGTTGAGGAAGACTGGAAATAAATAAAATAAAAGGATTTGAAACTAAATCTTTATCTAGATTACTTTTTCTCTACAGGACAAGTTCTGTACTCCAGTCTTATTTTCAGTTCAACTTTAAATAACTTCCTGCCTTGTCAGTATCTCTACATAGTTCCCATGTTCCATAGTGATGTTCTGTGATGCTTCAGCGCATATATCCTCCCTGGTTTTCTCAAGAGGTTTCTGGTATATTATTCATCATGCATGTCTTTCTATGTCCATATAGCAGATGTCTAAGATGAGCTATTCATTTTAGGCTTCTATTATGGTCAATGATGAAAAATAGTTAGACATTACTACTCTGACCTATTTCAAATGTCTAGTTTATGGTGAAATTATTCATGCTCAGAAAGCATTTAATTCTCTCAACAAACTACAGAGAATCCAGGCTGGCTATCTTGGAAGTAGGCATCTGAGGTTCAGTTCAGATATTTTCAAACAGCTGTAGAGTCTCACCTGGAATGCCCTAGTGAAACTTGTCTGTCCTCCACCTGCCACTCCAGAGTAGTTTAGTCCCATACTGATCCTGTGTCGTATTTGCCAGCCTGGTGTGGACATTTTACAGAACCAGAGTTCTGTAAAATCACTGAGTCATAGAATCATTAGGGCTGGAAAAGACTTCTAAGGTCATCCAGTCCAACCATCAAATCATCACTACCATGCCCACTAAATTCTCACATCACTAGATGATTTCATTAATGTAGCATATTACTTCCTTAGATATATATCTAAAGAAGGTTTGAGCACTCCTATTATACTCAGTAGGAATTTGAAATTTCAAAGAATCATAGAATCATACAATCATTAAGGCTGGAAAAAACCTCTAAGATCATCTAGTCCAATAATCAACCCAACATCACTATACCTGCTAAACCATGTCCCTAAGTGCCATATCTATGTTTCCTGAACACCTCCAGGGAGGAGACTCCATCACCTCCCTGAGCAGGGAGGCCTGCCACAGTACTCTACCAAACGGATACAAGAAAAGCCNGTACTCTACCAAACGGATACCAGAAAAGCCCAAGCCTACTCTCCTGAAATCCAGGTTAATAAGCTTGCTGCACACCCTCCTTGCTGCCCTAAGGTTCTTACACTCTGCCCTTTCATGGTTACTGCAGCCAAGGCTGCCCTTGAGCTTCACATTCCCCTGCAGGAGAGAGTAGCTTTGGCTTCTTCAGGGATCTGTTTGGTAGAGTACTGTGGCATAAAGCCCTGGAGGGAAGAGAGAGACAAAAAAGCTGGCTAATATTTAAGGATCACCTCCTCCAAGTTCTGGACCAGTGCATCCCAACAAACAGGAAGTTAGACAAAAATACCAGGAGTCCTGTATGGATGAACAGGGAGCTCAAACACATAAAGGAATCTTACAGAGGACTGAAGCATGACGGGTAGCCCGGGAGGAATACAGATAAATTGTCCAAACAACCAAGGATCAGGTTAAGAAAGCTAAAGTCCTGATAGAGCTATCCAGAATCTGTCCGGAAACTTCAATGGCAACAAAAAAAAGGCTTCTGTAGGTATGCCATTGTTAAAAGGAAGACTAGGGAAAATATGAGCCCTCTCTTGAAGGAAACAGGAGACCTGGTTACCTGAGATATGGAGAAGATTGAGGTACTCAACCATTTTTTTGCCCCAGTCTTCACCAGCAGGTGCTCTAGCCACACCATTTAAGTTGCAGAAGGCACATGCAGGGACTAGGAGAATGAAGAACTGTCCACTGTAGAAGATAAGGTTCAAGATCGTCTAAAGAATCTGAAGTGCATAAGTCCATGGGACCTAATGAGATACATATGAGAGTTCTGAGGGAACTGGGGGATTCACTAAGCCACTATCCATCATATTTGAGAAGTTATGGCAGTCAGGAGTAGTTCCCAGTAACTGGAAAACAAGAAACATAGCCCTCATTTTTAAAATGGGAAGAAGGGAGGACCAGTCATTTTCACCTTTGTGCCTGGAATTATGGATTATATGAAATACAGACTATGGAGTAGATCCTCCTGGAAACTGTACTAAGGCACATAGAAAACAGAGAGGTGATTGGTGACAGCTGGCACAAGTTCACTAAGGGAAAATTATGCCTGACAAATTTGGTGGCCTTCTACTATGGGGTAACAGCATTGGTAGATGAAGAAAGAGCAACTGACATAATCTATCTGGACTTGTGCAAAGCATTTGACACTGCCATAGAATCATCATAGAATTGTCCGTGTAGGAAGGGACTGTTAAAGGCCATCTAGTCCAACTGTCCTGCAGTGAACAGGGACACCTACAGCTGGATCAGGTTACTCAGAGCCCTGTCCAGCCTGACCTTGAAGGCCTCCAGGGACAAGGTATCCACCCTTTCTCTGGGCAACCTGCTCCAGTGCTTCACTACCCTTATCGTAAAAACTTTTTCCTTGTATCTAGTCTAAATCTTCCCTCTCTCAATTTGAAACCATTTCCCCTAGTCCTGTCACAACAGGCCCTGCTAAAGAGTCTGTCCCCTTCTGTCTTGTAGCCCCGCTTAAGATATTGAAAAGCCACTATCAGGTCTCCCTGGAGCCTTCTCTTCTCCAGACTGCACAGCCCCAACTTCTCTGTGATATCATTGTTTCTGAATTAAGAAACACAGATTTGACAGGTGGACCACTGAGTGGATAAGGAATTGGCTTGATGGTTGCACTCAAAGAGTTGCAGTCAGTGACACAATATCCAGGTGGAAGACCAGTGGCTAGTGGCATTCCTCAGGAGCTGGTATTGGAACCAGCACAGTTTAACATCTTTGTTGGTTACATGAACAACAGGATTGAGTGCATCCTCAGCTAGCTGACAAAACCTAGCTTTGTAATGTGGTCAACATGCTGGAGGGAAGGGGTGCAATCCAGATGGACCTTGACAGGCTTAAGAGGTAGATTGTGTGAACCTTATGAAGCTTGACAAGTCCAAGTGTGTTATGCTGCACTTGGGTCAGGGCAATCCCAAGCACAAATACAGGCTGGATAGAGAATGGGTTGAGAGCAGCTCTGAGAAGAACTTGGGGCTGTTGGTGGCTGAAAAATTAGATGTGAACTTGAAATGTGCACTTGCGACCTAGAAAGCCACCCAGATCCTGGGCTGCATAAAAAGAAGCATGAACAGCAAGGAGGTGATTCTGCTCCTCTATTCTACTCTTGTAAGGTCCTATCTGCAGTACTGCATTCAGCTCCAGGGTCCCTGGCAAAAGAAGGGCATGGACCTGTTGGAGTGGGTCCAGAGGTGGGTCATGAAAATAACCAGAGGGCTGGAGCACCTCTCCTTCAAAGACAGGCTTAGACTATTGGGGTTTGTTCAGCCTGAAGAAAAGAAAGATCCAGGGAGATTTTACAGTGGCCTTCCAGGACTTAAAAGAGGTCAGCAAGAAAGCTAGAGAGGGACTCTTTATTGGGAAGTGTAGTGACAGGGAAAGAGGTAAAAGCATTAAATTAATAAAGGGTATATTTAATATCTAATTTAGATACTAGTAAGAAATTCTTAATTATGAGGGTGTTGAGGCACTACAAAGGATATATGAAGGTCTCTTCCAACTGAACTACTATTCTGTTCTAAATGAACTTGGTTTTTTTTTTTTTTTGACACTGCTTCACATTTTTCTCTGCAAAGAATTTCATGTAAAATATTTCTCTTTTGAGAAATACCTGTACGAAAAACCTTTCCTTTTTCAAAAGCAACCCCCCTACTACCTGCTTCTAAAATTTTGTCACAAGCAAGTGTTCCCTTAAGCTGTTTTCCCCTTTTGTCCTTTAACTGTAAAGACTTTCTATGAGATTGCCATTGTTTTACCCAGGATATTGTTAGATTAGAGAATTTTCACAGGGCATAAGAAAGTTTTCTTCATTCTTGAGTGTCACTAGCACTTTAATCCAACCTTCTACATATTTCTTATTATCTTCCTGTTTATGGGCGAATATAGTGAACAAATAGATAACCAAAACATCAGAGAAATAATGCATTTTGATGAAACAAAAATCTAGGCAATAACTATACCAGAAGTAAAGAAATCAGAAAATGGAGTGGAAATAAGAATATGTAGATCAAAAGTCTGATGACAGTCATGTAGATGGAGGTAAACTGAGGAAGAATCAAAACCAGGGCGAAGGAAATAGAGAGAGCACTGCTCTGGGAAGGAGGAAGCATGCAACACTTTGAAACATGTAGAAGATCAACACTGGGAAACAACAGATAAAGCACTTGTACAGTTTTGAGAATTATGGTAGCCAGGCTTCTGCTTGGCTCTTGAAATATCCAGTACTTGGCTTCCAAATATTTAGTACTGACAGGTCATTATTCAAAGTAGAAATTCGTACTTTAAATTTGAAATAAAATTCTGAAAGTTTATCATTCTCTAAAATAGATGTTCAAGCACACAAATATATACCTTTGAAAACTCAGTTGTTTATGTTAACTTGGTGTTAAAACCAAATGTGTGTTGTTTTTTTTTTTTTTGAGTAATAACTATGTCATTTGAAAAAAAAAATAAGCTATTCACATGGAACACTTTTATTTTCTTGGAAAATTAATATTTTATCATTTTAACACAACACCATGGAATACATAATGTAGTTTTACAATTAAGTATTCTAGCAGTCAGTGACAGACTGTAAAGTTAAATTATCATTGATAAATTAAACTATGTGTTTTGTTTTCTTTTTTCTTATGTAAAGGTGTAGAAAAAGAAATGGGTACTCAACCTACTGCAAATTTATTCTCACACAGAATATTCCCTGAATGTTTTTTAATGTCTTTTACCTACTGTATGTAGATAATTCAATTTTGCAACAAGAAGAAGTATAAGTAATATGAACAATTAGTCTTATAATTGTTACATATTCATATTATTATTGATGCATTTATTATCTGCTTAGCAATTCACTAATTAATCTTGAAAAGGCTGTTGAAATAACATCAAAAAGAAAAGGTGTTTCATTCAAGTTGTACAAGTGACTCTCTTACTAGTTTCTAGTCTGTTCAGGATGGTGTGAAGAAGTCTGACGGAATATATAACAACAGAAAGCTTACAGCTCATCAAGTTGGTCATAA